>JADDOH010023451.1:0-152930 GCA_016648135.1 Agrypnia vestita
TTTCAAAGGAAGCAAATACTTGGTGGTGATACATTATAATTAAATAAATAATAATAACTTTGTTATACACCACTTATATTTATTAGGAATCCAACCGGGTTTCGCTACTACCGTAGCTTCTTCAGGGATCTTAACTGTCTAAACATACAAAAGTTATGCGCTTATATACTTGTGTGAAAGGTGGAAGGACGGAGTGCCAATAGTGGGGGTAGGGGGTGGGATTATACAGGGAATATTATTATTAAGAGGGAACATATTTAAGAGTGGACTATAAGACAAAATTATTTGATTATTAATTATTTTATGATTTAAATTAATGGCTTTTCTTATCTCTAATGCCTCTAAATTATCTAATCTATTTCCTATTCCGTTTTTATGGATAATCCTAACTCCTGTGCTATTATTGAACGTGTGGTCTTCTTCAATTAAATGATTTACAAACTCTGAGAACCCACTATTTTTTAAACACCGCAAGTGTTCTTTTACTCTAATTTTTACATTATGCGATGTCTTTCCTATATAAAACGCGGGGCAATCGTTACATTTTAATGAATATACACCAGAATGGCTAAATTTATCCTCCTTATCTTTACAATTGACTAAAAATTTACCTATATTGTTATTCGTATAAAACGCGGGTCTGATGTCTGGTGGGAGATTTTTGACGCTAGAAGTTGAAAAAGTAGAATTAATAAATAAAATACGACGCCATTGGAAATCTTGATGCTTAACTACTTCATTACTGTGGAACAAAAATTTATTACGGGCTAATTGTAGCATTTTTCTGTTTAAAATATTATCTACTAAGCTAGCTTCATAACCATTATTAACTGCTATCTGTTTGATTTTGGACAATTCTAAAAGAAAGTTATCGCGTGTTAAGGGGACGGATACAAGACGATGGACCATAGAACGATAAGCGGAGTGTTTGTGTGATAGGGGATGGTTAGAGTTATTATGAATGGTTATGTCCGTATAAGTTAGCTTACGATAAATATTAAAATCAATTTTATTATTTATGACTGACGGAGTTAGATCTAAAAAGTTTAACGAAGGATTACCTATTTCTAACGTGAATTTTATTTGTTTATGGATGGCGTTAATAAGTTGGTGAAAGGAATTTAGTTGGCGCTCCGTACCTGTCCAAATACAAAACACATCGTCGACATATCGTTTCCACATTAAAACATTTTTCAATAAAGGAGACTTAGAACTAAAAATTTTATTTTCTATATTATTCATAAAAATATCCGCCATGATTGGGGAAGTAGGGGCACCCATAGCCAAACCCTCTAATTGTTTATACCAAATATTGTTGTACTGAAAATAGTTTTGATTCAAACAAACATTAAAAAGGCGAGACAAATCAGAGGACACCATATGTGGTAAATTGGAATTTTTAAGTAAATCTGATACAATGGTTTTACATTCATCTATAGGTACATTCGTAAAAAGGTTAACAACATCAAAGGAAACTAGTTTACAATTATTAGGAAGATTAATTATTTTAAGTTCATCAATTAACATAAGAGAGTTCTTAATTGTGTACATAGGTTTAAATATTTGAGCATTATTGAAAATATTAGTTATAAATGTCGATATTTTAAAATTAGGTTGATGTATTCCTATAAATTTTTTTGTGAAAAACGCGTCAAATTCGTTCTCTTTCTTTTTGGGTGGTCGCGTTTTTTTTTTCCGTAAGATTTCAGAGCCAAGGGTAATTCTGCGAATTTTTAAATTTTGTCGTAAGAACACCCTCATGGTCGTAGCTGCACATGTTAGAAAGCCATAAATTTCTAAGGAGACGGGGTACATGATTTTTACCAAATTTTCTCCGAATCCGTGCTAAGGAAGCTATTAGTTTCTAAAACCAACATTTAACATTGTTCGCCAGTCCGTTCAATTATTGTAGAAAAATCTCGCCTTGCTTCCGTATATTCTTGAACGGTAATAAATTATATAGCCCCTAACCGGGGTGGTCCAAAAGCCATCTGTGCCTTGACGCTCATTCCATCTATTGTTTGTTAATATTAGACTAATTATTAATAACAAGATATATATAAGAGCAGCAGATAATAAAAAGTTAGCTGGATTGCGATATTTTAATATATAATTATAGGTAGATATAGGTAGACGATGATTAGGATTCTTTTATCAATTTTAAATGTAAATAATTATAAAATTTTCAATTGTATGTATGTCAAATGCAATCTAGTTGTAGTAATATTATATTTGCTAGTGATTATGTCATAGTTCGGTTGACCACCGAAAATAAGTTTAAAAATAAGGTATGCTAAGATATATTTTATCGTATAGATTTAGATAATTGTATAGTTAATTAAATAGTGTATATGTACTTGTCTGTTAGGTATATTAATAATAATTTGATGTTGTATGTTAATAAATTAATTGTTAATGTAATTAATTTTATGAAATTTTTTTTATTTATAAGTGGTATTAATTTTAAGATTTTTATTTCTTGTTAGTTAAGATTAGTTAAGTAAAATAATATTAGGAGGCGTGGCCGAATATTAGGCCTAACGAATAAGATTAAGTGTTGGACAGGAGGGTAGTGGCCAAAAACGTTGAAGGGAAACTGAAATGTATAAAAACCCTGCGTGGCCACTCCCACAGGCAGTTGGGACTTGGGAAGAGTTGGGAGTAGATCGTTGGAAGGGCAGTTGGGACTTGGAAAGAGTTGGGAGTAGATCGTTGGAAGGGCAGTTGGGACTTGGAAAGAGTTGGGAGTAGATCGTTGGAAGAGCAGTTGGGACTTGGAAGTCTAGAAGTGAGTAGTGAGTGTTAAAAGTCGTGCGAGAAGGTCGGCCGGCAGTGAGAGATGACCGTCGGCCGACCATCAATTAAGTGAACCGCGGAAGGAGCGCCGAGAGAAAGAGAAACGAGAAGAAGAGAGACGGGAACCCGACTGGTCAGAGCGACAGTCGGGAGGACTACGCCGAGGAGCCCCAGCAGAGGAAGAAGACTCTCTGGAGAGCCGGGTGGTCTAAGGTAATCTTGACTGTCAAGGTGACAGTCAAGGAGGCTGAGGAGAACGTCTGGAGTCCACCAACAGCGGCGTCAGGTGGATTGATGTAGCCTGACGTGGCCGCTGTTACGGACGAGGAAGAAGAGGACGAGGGCGGGGCCGAAGACCATTGGAGATGGTCAGCTGGTTATCAGGGCGATAACCAGCCCGCCGCCAGCGCAGAAGGAGACCAGCGTGAGATGGGCCTCACGCCATGCGTCGAGGGAATCGTCGCTCCGTGATGCGTACAGCGTCGCGTCGCCGGACCAGGACGTCGCCACGTTTAAGACGATAGAAAGGTAGAATTAACGTTAGATAATAAGGTTAGATTTAACGATGAATTTCCAATTTCAATTATGTAAATATATGTACGATTCAAACTCGAATGTTTTCATTTAAATTTTCCCACCACCACTCCCTTAGTGATCATCGCTCCCCAAATTGTTTGATAGCACGTCAGAGCGGCGATCGTAGCCGGGGATCTGCCCTCTGAAAAGTGGGAAATGACCACGAGTGCGTATCACACCTTATGAAAAAAATTGTTGGTTCACTGTTAGAAAATTGTGGCAGCGTTTACGTTTTTTTTCGGATGTATTTTATAGGGCAATGTATATTTATACCGGACGAAAATGTACTACTTCATATACTAGAAGTTTCAGAATGCACATAACTAATTTTATAAATCCCATAAAAGTTGGCGTTTTATATATTTTTTATTTAACGAAAAACGAATAAAGAATGAACACTATAGGTACTTACTCTATCAATAGCCAGTTCTGTTCTTGAATGATTCGTAGGAACGGCAAATTTTTTTATTCGAACTAATTTGTTTTCTTTCCTTCTGTTAAAATGTACATTTAAGAAGTGATCTGAGCAAACACAACTGTGATTTCCGGGGTTTCCAATTAATCCTTCCCACAGCACGGATCCATTCACTTTTTCTTACTTCATTTTTTGGGAACCTACAAAAAATGATATCCCAATCCGAATACTTTAAATAATAAATAATAAATAATTTGAATTCTAAAAATTTAAGCACAGCCCTGTCGGTACAATATGCTTTGTCATAAAAATACCACATTGAGCTTAGTTAGATCCTTACAATGTAGTGCCTTCTCTTTCTTACTCCTAAAAATTCAGAATTTTTAAAGGAGAAAAAAAGAGACGGATATATTTTAAAATGTCGGCTATCTAAGTAAATGATTTTACAGTTCGTGTTGATTGAACATTCATAGACATATTTTGATTTAAGTCATCAAAAACATCTTCAAAATAGCATTCTCCGAATTATTTGTGTAATAAAATCAATCAAAAATAAACGTTCTAGGATTTTTTAAACAAAAGTAAATGTTTGCAGTTGGTTTGTTGTTAAAATTATGAAATAAAACGTATACATGTAAAATTTTCATATTTTGGATAAAATACCTGTGATAACTGATATGTTTCTTCCCGTTTCCAGTCCTATTGGAACACCCCTTCATTGCACAAGAAGGCATATCAATTTTTTGTAATATTTGCACGTAAATACACAATAATTTATCGAAAATACGGATAACAAATCTGACAGCTCTGCCGTTCTCTGCCCAAGTTTCAAATCGGATTTGAAACTCGGGCAAAGAGAACCCTTACAGAGCAATTAAAGACGTACCCGACCGGGTGATCTTTTTTGTCCCTTTTTGTCTTATGTGTTACTATATTGTTAAAACTGAGTAAGCTCTATGTTACCACGCGTACGGGTTTGGTAAAATGTTTAGTTATCCCTCTATGGATTGTATATACTCTAAGGGTGTAATAATAGACCAACACCTAAAATGGCACAGCCACATTAGCGAGTTGGTCAAAAGAATAAGGAAATGCATATATATGTTCATAAGATTGCGTAACACACTAACCATAGATAATTTAAAAATGGTTTATTACGCTTCTGTCCATGCACTACTCCAATATGGAATCATTGGATGGGGAGGGGCGTATAATAACATCATAAACACAGTGAAAGTAATCCAAAGATCAATTATAAAAGTAATATTAAAAAAAAGAAAAACCTTCTCTACACAATTACTTTTCTCTAAATTCCAAGTTCCAAAATTAGAGAATGTTTACAAAAAAACTTCAATTATACAACTAATTAAAGAAAACATAACTGCTAAATTTGAAAAAAACACATCATTAAGATTCAAAAATAATTTTAAAATCCCAAAATATAATACCAAACTGTGTCAACAAAACTACATATACTTGGGCATAAAAAACTTCAATAACCTACCTACAGATATTAAGAAAATCGATGACTTACAACAATTAAAGAAAAAAATAAACCAACACTTTAGATCGATACAATTTGACAATGCATAACAAGACATATAGCTAAGGAACAAATAAGCCAAATCCAAAATAAACTAATAAAGTGTAAGCCCCTCACCAAGCACATGAGCAAGTCTCATTTTTGGAGAGGCAAAGCAATAAAATAAAATGTATCTAAGTAGATTGTAATAGACAAATGTATTATGATTTAAATGTAGTTTTAATATTAAATAAAAAATAAAAAAAATAATAATTATAAAAGCTTTGGTGTATATTATATATCCGCAGAGGGATTGCTTGGAATAGTCTCGTTAAAAAAAGGTTTCTCTAGGCATGGATGCCTTCTTTCGATATTTTTTTCATTTTAAACGGAACACACAAAGAGATATCTGATACAAGAGAATAATACGTGAAATCTTGGCGGGAATTCTACTATATGATTTTACTTTTTGCTCAAACTTTAATATCTGAGAAGTGATAATATTAATATCTATTACTGGAATGTGATATTTCAAATTCACGATAATTTAATCTGGGATTAGACTTGAGCAGTTAGTATCATTTGCGATATTTATTAAACTTTCTCTTGATACTTTATAAGATATGATATCGTCTATATGAAAATAGCCAGTCTTTTTGTGCCATACGGATTATATCATTTTATTTTAATAATTTAAATGTATACAATATTTTATTTATAAATTTATGTGGTGATGTATTAAAATAGACGAGTTTGAATCCGACTGATTTTTGTCTATTTGTATAATTTATTGGATATTTATATTTGAATTTTTCTGTAAGTGAACGAACGATTCAGGTTTTAAATTTTTTTATTGAAAAAAAATATATTTACGTCTTAATTTATGAAAATATTCTGAGACAGTTTTTATTTTTTTTCAAATTTTCCGCTCAAATATGAGTGTGTGTTGAAGTGTAGGTTAGGTTAGGTTTTGGTTAGGTTGTTTTATGTCTCTTAGTATCCGTAAATTTCAGTCGACATAAATTAAGTCAATTAAAGATTCGGCTAACCGGTTCCGGTCGCCATCAGGTACATCCTCTCTTTTTATCTTTTGCCGATCATTGTAGCCATCGCAAGCAATATTTCTCAACCATTTCTGTTAATTTGTGCGAATAAATTACCACGGTTAATAGTGAGTATAATTTATGCCCTGTATCCATCTACTTAACCTGCCTCTACTGAATCATCTTACACACACTCGCTCCCATCACACAATACGTGTTACGTGCCAATATATGAAGATGCCTTTGGACGGGTGGGCATTACGCATACACACACCCAACCCACCAAAGTACTAGCAAAAAATCTACTATCAACTGCCCAATCTGAAAATCAAGTCACTATCAGAGCTGTATAAAAATATTTAATAGGATATAAAGACATAAGAAATAGATGTAATATACAAATTTACGAATTATATCTTCTCTGAAAATTATATGATACCTGCAGCCGTTCATATCCCATGTTTTATATGTTTGGAAAAATTATCGAGAACTAATCCCGTTCAACATAATATTTTCCTGTTGGTGGTTTTTCTAAATGATATATTCTCATATTTTCACAAAATAAACGATGTTCATCTGTTAACGGAACTACCCTTTCACAGCGATGACGTAAGAGCACCGTTAAATATTTGAAATCGTCAAAAGTGGTGTTGACTTTAATCACTATTACTTGGAATAAAACATTTTGTGAACACGTATATAAATAATGTTAGTCAACAAAGGCAGATATACGTTTTTTAATGGCAATTAAAATATCCATTAGTTTTTTTTGATGAAACAGCATAAACCTGAAATTATTCTTTACTGAAAATAAGTTATACACAATAATTTTGTACAAATATTGTTTCTGTAATTGTTTTTTTTATAAAACTCCATATTATATAAAATAGAGCAGCTATGCGGTGCTGTTAAAATATTTTTAATTGAGTATAAAAGTATACTAAATTTCAGATTTTTTCAATTAACCTATTATAGATTTAACACGCCTGTAAACCGACTGGATGTATTTCTTATCATGCGTCGACTTCACTTACTAAGTTAGGTTACCCGTTATTTATACGTATTTGATGTTTTACATATTGTTTTTTTTTTACTTAATTTCTATGTTATCCAAACATATTAGGTCCTTACATATGAAATTGGCGTTTAGTATGGGAGGAACATAAAGCCGATTTTTTTTATTATAATATATTTATTTAATCAAAGTAAGCACCATTGCTATCTATGCACTTTTGCCATCTCATAGGTAGTTCATCGATCCCTTTACCAAAAAAATCATTCGGACGGAATCAATAAAATCTTTGAAGGCGGTTTGGACTGCCCCATCGGAGTTGAATTTTTTCCTTTGCAAGAATTATTCAAATTTCCAAAAAAATGGTAATCTGTTGGGGCAAGGTCCGGAGAGTACGGTGGATGTCTTAGACATTCCAATTGAAGCTCGTCTAATTTGGTAGCCGTCTGTTGTGCAGTGTGTGGTCTAGCGTTATCATGAAGCAGCAGTGGCCTAGGGCGATTAACCAGCCTCGGTTGTTTAGCAGCTAGCTTTTCCATCATGGTTTGCAGTTGCTGACAATAGACATCTGCCGTAATCGTCTGGCCAGATTTAAGAAAGCTGTAGTGAACGACACCAGCACTAGTCCACCAAACGCTCACAAGTAACTTTTTTGGAGTCAATTTTCGCTTGGGGCATGGTTTGGCTGGTTCGGCAGGGTTCAGCCATTGCGATGAGCGCTTCCAATTATCGTACAGGATCCACTTTTCATCACAGGTAATGATTCGATTTAAAATCCCTTCATTATTGTGCCGGTTGAGTAATGCAACGCAGCAGTCAACGCGCGTTTGTTGATTTGCTTCACTCAATTCGTGAGGTACCCACCTTTCAAGCTTTTTCACCTTACCAATTTGCTTCAAGTGGATTAAAACAGTTTTATCACTAACACCGCAGCCTGCAGTTAACTCGGATGTGGTTTGCGATGGATCCGCTTCCACAATAGCCTTCAATTCTTCATTATCAACTTTGGTCTCCGGCCGTCCACGGGGCTTGTTCTGCAGGTCGAAATTTCCAGAACGAAAACGTTGGAACCAAAAACGCACTGTGTTTTCTTTTGTGGCACCGTCGCCATACACATCATTAATCCTTCGAGCCGTTTCTGCAGCACTGGTGCCACGGTGGAACTCGTACTCGTAAATAACGCGATATTTCAAGTTTTTCATTTTGTAAACTGAGTGACGCAAAGAAAAAACAATTGAGGAAAAAACAAATGATTATAATTTTCAAAACACAAATACCTGAGTAAATAGCTGTATAAATTTGGATTTGGAATTCCTAACCAAAGAGAAGATATTTGAGATCAAATTTGCCAGTACGGCAAAACGCAAATTTCATATGTTACGGACCTAATTTAGGAATCAATATCAAAATAAAATAATAATTAAAATAACATAAAATCTGGTCAAAGTGTAGGAGTGAATCCCGCTTCGGAAAACCCTCAGACACTAGATGATTAATCAATACCCAAAAAGGTTTTTTTCAGCATAAGCATGGCTCTTCCAACAGGCAATAACCATCGGCAGTTGGGGTCCTGTATATTGGAATGTGAACAATCTATGCTGACGATGTCTAATGTAATTATCAGGAACATGCAAACCAATGCTCTGCATAATTTCAGGATTATCGATCATACCGCGCAACAATCGATAAAAATGTGTAATCAAATACACATTCCTTCTAGTCTCTAGACTATTGTAGCCAAGCATACCCTGGAGAAACTCGGTTGGGTAAAGCCAAGGATAATGCCCGTACTCTCTCATGTAAAGATATCTCAGAACCTTCTTTTGGACTATCTCCACCATAAGAGAGTAAATGCTTGTGCTATGAAAATAGGACTATCTTGCTGGTTGGGAATGGGGCTCTGACCATCAGATCGATAGACGAGCGTCATGACCACTACACCAACACTCATTATTAAAGATTAAGGAAAAAACAAAATGCCCCGTTTTGGAAGAACCTCGCCAGGAAGAATCGATTGTAAAAAAGTACGCACATCCCCCGCGCCGGCGAGCAGTCCCCAATCACTCAAACATTCCGAACATGACCTTTATGAAAGGGGGAAATGAATTTCCGCGCCGGAAAAGTGGCCGCGTGGGTGCACCCGATGTGGAAACTGATGCGACCTTTCCGCCCCCTCCGGTAAGAGCGACAATCGCCTATCACGCCGTTATTTGCGCTGGCGGAATATAAATCAAGCGGGAAAAGGATACGCGGCGGTAATATCGCGACGATAGTACCCGAAAGGGAGGAAATGACGTATTGAATACACGATAATATGTTATCCCTTCACCGTGAATGAAACTAGTCGAGTCGACCTTTATAAACAGCTACGCACGTCAATGATCCTCATTAATAAGCCGCACTCGTGTCTTTTATGTTTTTAAGCTTTTACATCTTTTCAGTGTTTACACCCACCTTGACATTTTCTAGCAGAGTTTACAACCACCTTGAGAGTGTTTGAGTCTTCCTTTTTCAGAATGGTGGAGAAAACATCTCAAAACCATCTGATTATTAAGCCGATCTTATTAATAACATTATCTACGATTTAGCGTATGATTTTTTGATAAATTGCGTAGTAAGCGCGTTATGAATTTTAAACATCAATTTTTTTAGGAAAAGAATGAAAAAAACTTTTATTTCGGTATGCTACATCATTGAGAGCATAATGTAACAAGAAAATTTAAAAAAACTAACCCATAAAAACCAAGTTTTTACTATACTCCCTTTCTCATTTACTAGTTGAAACAGGTTTCGGGCCTACCCCACGCGTCGAGCTCGAGTCGGGCAACGCTACGAAAGGGAGTAATAAAAAATTTCGAAAAATCCAAAATTGTAATATAATTATTAAATTGTTTTAAACGAAAATTTGTTAGATCATTTTTATCGTCGCCACGAGTCTGCCTGCAATGTTTCAGCTCGATTGGATCACGGGAAAAGGGTTAAAAATCGATCGTTTATAAATAAATAAATATATTATAAATATAAATAAAATAAAAAAAGTATTGTGCCATCATAATAAATATTGCCACATACTTGTCGACATAGTGCATTGTGCGCGTGTTTGGGAGAAGTGCTGTGTACGTGAGATGAACCTTAAGTTTTTATTTTATTTATAATACTATTTACACAACAATTTTTTAGGTGGATTCATATCATATCCGAGTTATTTATGTAGAGAATTGGCGTGTGTCTCGAAAAATTACCAGGAGTATTTAGGTTTATTACTACGAACAAAATGTAACTCGTCAAAATTGAACGAACATTGATTCGCGTCTTTGCTAAGCCCGATTATATATTTATAGAATCTTTTTGGCGATCTCTGGAAAGACGGCCGTAGCAACATGCGTTAATCTGCCGGTTCGGGTTTGGTGGCCCGGGGTTCAAACCCGATTTCCGGCCAAATTACGGACGTTACACGAAGTTACAGACAACGAAACTATTATTTGTTTGATAATTCTGCCAGTTTATATTGCAGTGCAGTATATTTCATAGAAAGAGGACATCGACCACTCAGCAATAAATTTTTTAAATATAACATTATACACGAGTAATAATGACTTACTAATGAACGCCTCAAATGTGGGTATAAAATAAAGAATTAGAGGGAATATTATTATTACCATTGTTAAATAATGCAGTGGCGCGTCATCGCGTGCTCGCGGGGCTCGAGAGCGCAACACCGTTAAATGTAATGGCCACTTTGACGGCTAATGTAACACTATAAGAGCATAAATTGATGGTAACTTGATCAACAGATTACGTCAATTACAGTCTTAATAAAGAGGTCTCGCAGTAATAATTTGATAAGTCTTTGATTAGCGCGCTGTAAGCAGACTAGACAAGCGATAAAAAATTAGCTATAAAAGGTGTGTTTTACTTCCTTGACTAGCGGTAATTATTGCAGACGAAGCAATAATATACGTAAATGAGTAAAAAAGGCTCTTTTCTTAGCCCGTCTCGGACCAGTTTTGAAATCTGAACTCGTTAGACTCTGAGCGTGGGTTTAGCATCGCGTACATCCGTTTCAATTCCGCTTATTAACTTTTTATACTCCGAGCCGAGATATAAAAGTTTTAATGTTTCAGTGAATAAATCCTCTCGCAAAGTTTGAACTTTGGCGTTTGAATTAGTTTACCTTCCAGAGCCGCCATTATGAGCAACTTGCGATGCAACATGCAGAAAGAGGGGCGATGGAAACGAAAAGAAAATAGATCTTAAGATCTACTAGTTTAAACTAGGAAAAACATTTTAGATTATTTTTAAAATAACAGGAAGCATTTTTCAAATAGAGATGCAAAAACGGTCGCATAAATATTCTTACTATTCTCAAAGTAAGCTAAATGCTTGTGTTATAAAAATAGGACTGACTGGTTCGAGCCCCAGGACGGGTCTCGAACCACCAACCACCAGATCACGAGCGCCACAATATTACAATAATAAATTTCCAACATTTGGCAGTAAATATCTACACGCATGAACATGATCAGTCTGTTTTCATAGAAATGACAATACACCTACTACAAATGACTAAATACGCCTAGAACTGACACAAGCTCGTCTCTGCTCCTTTACGCGAGTTTAAAAACAGATGTGAATATTAGAACATGTTCCTTAATTTTCTGGAACTTGCTCAAAAATAGAATTCCCTTTATACCTACCACAAAGCCCTACAACACTACAGACAATCTGAGAAAACTAAAAAATACACCCCAGGCAAAACAAGGTATAGCAATACTCAAAAGTAAGTCCGGTGGGCCGACCGCGTACCAAGAATCGACGATGAGCGAAGTCTAAAAGAAATACGGGAAGGCCAGAGTTAACATAGCTCGATGGTAAAGAGACGAAGAGGCTACACGAGACAGGAGAGTGTGGAGATATTTCTCGGAGGGCCAAGCCTAAGTAGCATAATAATAAGAATGTTGCTGTACTTATAACCTCAGCTCAATGGTTATAAGTACAAGACATAAGTATAAGTATAAGACATTCAGGAATGACAGCGGTTGAGCTTCAGCGACACGCCAGTGCACACGTGCGAGTCGGCGCATCCACAGATGTCAGAGCAGTCTCTATAGTATAACCTAGTACCGCGTACTTCTCGTAGTAAACGGTTACTTAAACTTGTACATCAAACGTAGCGCTTATGTAAAATAGGGTTAAGCCTAAATATTCACAAAATTTATAAAACTGGGAAGACTTCGGTGGCTGGGTCATGTGGAGAGAATGTCCGAGCCTCAAGCGCCAAAGTCCCTGCTGAACTCAAGGCCAATAGGGCGAAGGAGCTTAGGAAGGCCAAAATTAAGAGCGACAATGTCCTCAAAGACATATCGGTCTTGGAGCTTCCGAACTGGAGAGAGCTGGCACTAAACCGAGATGAGTGGAGGAAGACTCTTGAGGAGGCCAAGACCCACCAGGGGTTGTAGAGCCAAGAGTGATAATTCACATTATTAATTTTTGTATTGAAAAATATCAACATGTTCTTAGGTTTTCACGGCCACTCAGAATCTTCAAGTTTGTGTTTACTGGGGTATTATGCCGTGTTGTTACGACCTTTCGGGCCGACGTTTCGGATCCCATGATACATCAGCCCTGATGATGGACCCTGCAATGGGATCCGAAACGTCGGCCCGAAAGGTCGTAACAACACGGCATAATACCCCAGTAAACACAAACTTGAAAATATCAACATGTTTCGGAGCCCATGGTCCCTTCGTCAGGATACAATTGTATACTAACAAAATTAAATTCAAAAATCGAAGTATAGACAATCAAAATATTAAAAAAAAAACATATGTATGAATAATAAGAAAGTACCTACTTAACATGAAAATAAATTTAAAAGATAGCTATTTGTAAAAAGGACCAGGTTATTTATAATATTCAATTTACCATTAACACTTTTCTTATTGACAAAATTTCTAATTTATAAAATTGTGTTCTGTATAATTTGCATGTAAAATTTGTAAATTTTTATTAATATCAAAAGAATGAGCCATAGCCAAAATATGGTTTGGAATAATTATTTATATTTAAACACCTTAAGTGTTCCTTAAATCTAACTTCAAAATTTCTACACGTTTTTCCTATATAAAAATAATCACAATCATTACTAATCAATTTATAAATACCCGATTTATTAAAAAAAATATCATTACCCTTATTATTTAATATGATTTTTTTAAATGTATTATTTATTAGTATATATAGAAAGCTGGTTGAATGAAATTTGGGATTTTTTTAAACTATTGAATTATAAATTTCATTATTAATAAATACAACTTTTCTCCAATGTTTTCCAGTATCAAAGGATATAAAAACCTTCTTATACTTTTTGTTTAACATAATGTCTATTAATTTTGTAATATCAAAACCATTATTAAACGCAATATGTTTAAATATTAACTGCTAAATTTTACAAGGTACTTTTATACAGTTTACTTTTCGACACACAAGGGCACGAGGGTATGGCCGAGACATGTAGAACAAACCGAACTTCCGATACGCATTCACTTCGCGTCCCACACCTCTATCCACGATAATTTGGTCGCCACATACTATCGATGGTGGACTGACTTACTTAACGACCCAAAACGCTCATAAAAAGCAAATTAAAAACAGAAGTAACAAAATAAACAATGATGGACCAACAAACTGAAATAGCGTAAAGCAAACATAGCATATTTCAGCCGAGATTTACGATCGAATAAAAACGTTCTAGCATCACAACAAAGTTGATCCCCCAGTGGCGGGGGGTGGGGGGCGGGTCGCGGTCAGAGGGCGAGTATCCATCACCCAGTTCATTAGCGGAGGTTGTATTGATCAACACAGAACTACCCCGGCGCCTAAATTACGCGACGCATCTGGCCGACGGTCTGGCACGCGGCGCGACCAGAACCCGGGGGTCTACCAAATATTTGACAAAGAAAAATCCGACACTTAAATACCGGAATAAATTTACGTTATTATTTTTATAGGAAATTTTTCAAGTCAGACATTATGATTAAAGAGTTTAAACTTACGATGTACAATTTGTTACTTATTAAAGAATTTACGCTACCGGTTTCGACACGTCCGTGTCATTAACGAGCGTTATTTAAACTAATCTAAAATGTGAAAGTACTGTATTAGGTGTTTTTAGGAGGAGGGGGTGATTTGTGGAGTGGGAGGGGCGAGGGAGGGAACATGGTTAATAATGTGATGATTGTGATGCACAATATGTAGGAATGACTACTAGAAATTTTAAAACTAGGATAAGAGAACATGAATTGTGTTTAAGAAATAATAATTATTCGGAATTTGCTAACCACTTGTTGGAAACTGGCCACACTTTTAATAAAGATAGATTTAAATTTAAATACACTAATATCAACAACAAAAAAAATTCTCCGCCCTAGGAACTTTAGAAATAAACAAAAAATTTAATATTAACAACGTTAACAAAATAATAGCCTCGTGTAGGTCACCATTATTAACCATGATACCTCCCTCGCCCCTCCCACTCCACAAATCACCCCCTCCTCCTAAAAACACCTAATACAGTACTTTCACATTTTAGATTAGTTTAAATAACGCTTGTTAATGACATGGACGTGTCGAAACCGGTAGCGTAAATTCTTTAATAAGTAACAAATTGTACATTGTAAGTTTAAACTCTTTAATAATGTCTGAAAGAAATTGTTACATTGTAAGTGCCCAAGAAATACAAAAAAGAAAAAAAAATCAAGTAACTATATTCAAGTATATTCGAGAAGTCTATCGAAAAAAATATAGTAGCCACAGATTTAAATCCGGAACATTGAATGGGAGAGTGAGAATGATGTGTTTTAAATATACGTATGTTGGGCCAATTTAAATCCTGATTAAATAAAAAAAAGCGTCATCTAGTGTGCATTACACAAAGGATTTAAGATTCATCATCATCACTATTGTCTCTACAACCTTTAGTGGGTCTTGGCCTCCTCGATAGTCTTCCTTTACTCGTGAATGTTCTTAGGATTTCACGGCCACTCGGAATGTTCAAGTTTGTGTTTTCTGTCACAAGTGTAAATTTCGATAATTTCGTGTACCCAACGTGACAACTAATGGCGCTTATAACGATAAAAATAAATGAGCCTAGAATGAAATGTTGCGGTGGTAGGCAAGTTGGTTAGTTAGTTAACAAATAACAGTTACGGTGTTAAAATAACGGTTATTATTTTTGGAGATTTCGCCCCCCTTTTTTGAACCTGTAGCGACTAGAAATAATTTTGCCGTACCCTCTGAATTAAATAGACGTAGTTTATTTTAGTTTACTAATCTTCCTCTTTCCTAATCACACGCGGACCATTAAGGTAATGCCCGGCTCTGACCTTCCAGTAACTCACCCCCTGCCCTGGTCGGACCTGTACTTCTTAACCCTCGCGGCCCACGCACAATATTTACACTTGTCACTTTTAACGTGCTGAATCGGCAGTGACATTTTATTTTATTTTTACTTTATTTAGTTTAGCACAAACTAAGGCACGATAGAATGGAATAGGCCTACTACAGCAGTGGAGGGAAAAGGCTAAGGAAGAAGAAGAAGAAGGAAGAAGGCACGATATGTCCATGTGTTTTGTACATGATGGTGTAATACAATGTCATCTAAATAATATTGTATTATGTTACATTATTATATTACAAAAGGTATAATCATTCAAGGAAGTTCTTTTATCTTTTGCATCATTGATTGTCAATACCGTATGGCAAGTTACTTAACGCTCGATAAATCGCACCATGAGTAGTTAAGTTTATAAAATCAAAATCTACAGTTTCGACAAATCAGTTATTTCAATTATTTCTATTAGTGTTTTTGAATATTACAAGATTTGTAATTAAAATATTTTTTAAATTTCTGGATGTTAAAAAAATGATTTTAGATTATTAATATTAAATAATGCTTTAAAAATATTCAAGTTGCCTAGTAGACATCTTTCCATTTAAGAAAGACAATCGAATTAGTATGTGTAAGCCGTGCGTGCGACGCTCATTGTTTCGTTGGGTTGGTGTTTGCGGGTATAAACACCAACACAACGAAACAATGTGCCTCGTATGCACGGATACACAAAACCAATTCGATTGTCATTCTTAAATGAAAAAACTTATTTAATGAAAATAATACACTAATGCACGAAAAATTTACGTCACGTTGATACATTACCATATTATTATATCTTGTAATATATCTTATAATAATATAGTAAAATAGTCAATTTTAGTAAATACTTTAGTAAAGTAACTCAATTACAACGCATTTCACATTTCATTTGAGTTACTACTTAAAGCAATAAACAAACCGAATAATGATGAATAAGACCGCATTATTAACTATACTGTGATATTTTTTGACTTAATACACTAAAGTACTCATTTTTGGTACTTAATATGATTCATTTTTTATAATTAATAAGTTTTAAAGAGTGTAATGAGGTGCTAGCTGCCGGAAGGAATGTGCTCTTTTATATCCTTTATCCCCAGTGGCGTGCAGTCGCTGAAACCAACATTAATTAGTTCGTTTTTTACGTTTTTCGTTCTACATCTCCCAACATATGTTTATATTTACGTTAAAATGGCGCATCTCTAGTTTTATTAAAATCTATACGAGTACAATTAATACTACTTCATTTTCCTCAAAGACATTCTCGACATTTATCTTACAACAGCGCACTCCATATCGCACCTAGGGAATGCAATCCCGATCCCGCGAGATCGAGATTCGCGAGATCACGAGGCATTTCACGAGATCAATCACGAACCGAAAAATCGGACGAGATTATCGGAATTATCGGGATTGATCAGCATTTTTATGTTTTGTATGTTTAGTAAGTAAGTACTTAAAACTTATGTTCATGTCACATTCAAATAATGAAAATAGGTTTGAATAATATTTGCTGTATTTTATCAACCTAACAAAGTGATAAAAACTACTACTAACTCTACTACATTTACTGATGATGCTTGGAAAAACGCCTACAAAAACGCGATGATTAAAATTAACATTTTATTAAAATTGCTTGCAAGGCGTTGTTGTTAATTGCTATTCAGCTCTATAAACACCAAAAAAAACACAAAAATATTCGGGATCCCGATCCCTAAGGATCCCGCGAGATTGGAAATTCGCACCCCGATCGCAAGATTTCTTATATAACGAAATTGAAAGTTTTCTGTTCTCGTAACTCAAAAACAAAATAATAATAATAAATATGAAAAAAAGAAATGACTTCGTTTGTATCTGTAATATATATATCTTGATTAATAATATCCCCCTGGGAATAAAGTGCCGTATTGTGTTTTTGAAAAATTTTAACATACTCAAAATATATAATATAATCTTAGCCATTTGAGCCGTCTTTCACTGTTTTTCAGACATGTAAAAAGTCCTCGCAAAATTAGCTTTTTTAGAATTAAATCATAGTGACTGCTTCTTTCTTCTTTAATGGCAGTGTTGACTTAAGATGGCCTCAATAAAATAAGGCACTTCTCGCAACGCTCCTCCGTAAGTCAGTGCTCACATCTTGTCCCAGGGTCTCTTCAACCAAGAAGCAGCTAAGCAAACACCATTGTGGCACTCCTACAGATCTCCTTTCCCTAACTAAGTCGCGTGTACCCCAGGAGAATTTCCTTGTTATTTCTAGAGGAATTATTACTTTACTCTCCCATTTTAATCTGCATTTATAACATTAAATTACAAAATTAATTTATAGCATTTATAATATTAAATTACAAAATTAAACATTTTATTTTGGTTTGTTTCACTGAACCCTCGTTTATGTTCACCTCTATTTACCTTATTAACTGAAACATTATTCTACCTTAGGCTGCTTTACCTAATTCTGCTTCCCAACAAATACAGTTCATCCGCTTGCTTATAAGGTCGACCACTAAGCAGTTGTGGTCCACAATCCTTACTTTACTTTAATATTATTAAAAGACAAGCTGTTTTCCCTGTTCCCAACTGACCAAATTGTTACTGTATGTTTTCACGCGTGAAATTAAAAAGGAATATGTGTATAAATAAACAAAAATTCTTCTTTGAGGGCATTGCTTACTAAAACATCGAGTGACATTATCCCTTGAATCCAGAATAATTCATCGGAAAAAATTTGCACGCTTTAGAGACCTTTTTTATAGATCATCCATTTTCACTGCAATCTTTCTGTTGATTGGCTGTAGCGGACCTGGTTTCCTAGCATGACTTAAGTTTTAGTACAAGGATATCCATAGAATTGTCATAATTTCCTTTTTTTAACGTGGTACTTTGCCTCTAACAGCGTCCGGAACTACCGTAAAACTGCTGCGCACTAGCATACAACGTACTCATTCTCATTGTACATGATAAAAAAATAATAAAATTATAATATAAACCACACTTCGTTTGCTCTCTGCATTCTCCTTTTAGTTAGTCCCATTTAGAGCCAACAATTTGATTCAACATCTTATAGGTATTTTCAATTGATGCTCTATACTTTGTTTAAGGAGCTTGCGTCGCGGCAGCACTATAATACGCTAAAGTTGCAATGAACCAATGATACGTAGCAGAGAATATGAAAATATGTCATCCATTATCAAGCAATCAACAAATATTTTGGGCGTTCATAACCGGTTTAAACCGATTTACGCTAAATTTCAATATCGAATTAAATAATATGAATAAATTTCAAAGCACCTGTAATTTTGGTAAATTATTTTTCACTTTTTAATGTATTATATAATATCTATAATACATTAAAATAACACAGCATAATTATTTTGTGGTGACATTGTAATTATAATTTATAGAAATAAACTTTGTTAACACCACTTTTTTATTGGAAAAAATTCAACGTGTTTCAAAGCCAATGGCTTCTTCGTCAGGATAACAAATGTATAATAACAAAATTAAATTTAAAATTTCGTGTTAAGTAGGTACTTTATTATTATTCATTTTTCATATATAACTTTTTAATATTTTGTTTATCTATACTTCGATTTTTAAATTTAATTTTGTTATTATACATTTGTTATCCTGACAAAGAAGCCATCGGCTTTGAAACATGTTGAATTTTTTTCAATAAAAAAGTGGTATAAATAAAGTTTATTTCTATAAATTATTATTGTATAATAATTTTTTTCCACTACGACATTACGTGACGATATTTAGAGAAATATAGATCACTGATGTGTTGTGTTCTGTTGTATAGTTCGTTCACTCGGAATTTCGATGAATTTTCTCCGGCGTGATACAATGTGCACACGTGCATTGGGGATTCAAGAGATCCGAAAAAACCATCGCAGGAATCACTGGTCAAGTTGATACTACTTTATTGATTATTTTTCAGCCCTTAGAGGCTATTCTGTCTTTCTAAGAATATTTTTTAGTGTTCGCTAAAGTTTCGCGAAGTCCAGTTGGACAAATTTTCTTTATTTTCAACATTTCTTCACTACAATTTCATCAATTATTAAAATAGTGATATCCTAATCTGTGGGATAAGTGTTTTTTAATACTCTCCATATTTTATTTCGCTACAGTATTATTTAAAAGGGAATAAACACCTAGTTTGTATTGATTCCTAACAAAAAAATCGAATTCGTTTTGACCATTGAATATTTAATTCTACTTTAGATAAATAAACAACAATAATAAAAAAAAAAACATTTTTCTAATTGATAGCCTTTGGAAGTAGCCGATTTATTTTATATAACGTTTTGTATAATATAATAAGTAATTTATAATATAAAAGTGAATAAAGAAATCATTATTATTAAATTTTTCGACCCCTACCTCAGTGTCCCGGGCACAACTTTGGGAGGAAAACCTAAAACACTACCACTATTGTAGATGAATATCTCGGGAGACCTTGGAAGTGTTGGAAGGCTGTGACAGCGACCCAGCACAGACTCTTGAGGACGCGCATTGCGAGTCATGTCTCTTCTGATTGAAGTCACTACACGAAGCAACAAATAATAAAAAAGGAGTAACATGGTAAAGATGTGCGAAGGATCAATAAGAATGTCGAAGTCCTTTGGAGGCCCTCACCCAGCACTGACCTGACAACGGCTGATAAAAATAATATAAGCCACCCTGAAACCTGAAATTTAAGTAGAAGTGGGGGAATTGTTCCAAGATAATTTTTTTAATGACATTTATACATACTAATCTATTATTTTATTGGAAATTTTTTGAAAAAATAAAATGGTCACGTTTATACGCGTGGAACTCCTCCGCCGTGACTGAGATGCCCCATTCCACCAAATTAATAGCTTAATATGTACCTTAATAACTTGAGTTTAATAAATATTGATTGTATTTTCTTTCCTTTCTTGTAAAATCTTTCCACCCTGACGATGGAAAGGTTTTTCCGAAACATGTTGGTGTAATTAATAAAAAATATAAGTAGATACATACAAATAATACAATAATTATTTTAAAATGTCGATCTACAATGTTGCTGAATCAATTGAAAAAATAGTAAATTAATCATCTCCTTGTAAAAAAAATCACCAAATTTCTACAATAATTTTAGGCTCTAGGTGTGGTGTAACCCCTCAAGGATTAAAATTTAAAAGACACTGGCATTCGAATACATTAAGTACATTTTTATACGAAATCACGTAGCAATCACGGTCAAGCGAACAAATGTGGAACTTCTATGACGATGTATCAAAATAAACTTTTATAAAACAAATATTGTATAATACACAAAATAAAATAGGCGGCTATACAAATATAACAACGATGTCGTCGCAAAATACGATTAAGCTACTTTATAATGCGCCAAAATGTATTTGTAAAGCTTTACAATAAATACGAAAATACTCGCGATAGGGACCACAACACGCAATTTATCATAATTTATTATTATGTTCAACACACGCTCATTACTTTTGTACAAATTTTTCTTCAAGATAAAATTTTCTGATTTTATATATGGTAAAATAATAAAAAGGCGGCAATATTATCGGCGGCTGAACACGGTAAGTAGTTAATGCAAATATTTATTACTTTATTATTGATTACTATTAATGAAAACACTCCTTTTGAATATTTTGAATGATTTTTGAATTAATGAAATTACTATCAATGAAAATATATTACTACTAGCTGTGCCCGCGCTTCGCACGCGTAGGTTTTTAGTACACTGTTTGGATCGACATAGAACATTCGCGAACCTTCTAGAACATTCTCCTTCCAGAACTTTTAAAAAATTTATCGAATGTACAGGAACCTCTAGACACTCCGACACATTCCGCCATTCAGAATTTTCTAGAACCTTCTCCTTCCCGAACTGTCTAGAGCAGGTTTTTCCGGAACCTTCTAGACTCACCGACACAGTCGGCGCGCCTATTTTGAAACAATCTGAAGCATTTGCGGCCTTCCCATAACATGCTAGAAAGCACATTTTAGTCACCCACTCCCACCCACGCACAGCCACCCCCGCCAAATTCGCATATTTTCGATGTGACACCAAGGGCTATCCACCACCATAACCACCGGTGAGTGGTTGTAGCTGGTTGTGGAGAAAACTTGGCTGGTAGGGAAACACGGGTTTCTTTATATATGACATATAGTAGATATATATATTTATAATATATATATATATATATATATATATATATAGATTTAGATATAGATGATTAATGAAAATACTCCTCCCATAAGCTCGAGCTTTGGCTCATATTATGAGTATAATGTCTGCAAAAATGTTATAATATAGAATCAATTTATTATTAAAAAAACATATAACCACTGTATAAATAAATAAAAAATATATATATATTAAGCATAAAACTTAGTACGTAGGATTTTTACTAAACGTATCCGATTATTCGGAGGCGACCATCGAGTGCACGCGTCCCATGACGAGAATGTTTTCATCAGTCACGTGACAATTGAGTAATTTACTGCGCAGTCACTTTTTTCATTTCATAACTGTGTAGGTAGGTCACAACATGTCCGCAAGTAACCTCTGCGCGGACGGGGAGTACGCAGTAGCTTGATAGACAAATTTTGACCTGGCGAGGTCATAACCGAATAAAAACAGGGTGGAAAATGTAAGTTCGAATACATAAAAAGGACTTTTATTTAAGCCCTAGGTGTGCGGTTGTCAGCGCCGTCCTCCAACAATTTAATTTAGGAAAATTATTTTTTCTGAGGATTTTCACATATTTAATGAGAACACATTCTATATCTTTTAATATAGATGTCTTACTAAAATTAAAGGAAATTTATACAGTATAACTATGGTGTGATTGTATAAAATTTGTTTTAAATTAATTCTTTATATATATAAATAATAATTTTATTTTTTTAATAAAACTTTATATATATAAATAAATAAATATATTTAAATAAATATATATTTAAAAAAAAATACAAATTAAGTTACAAATTTTTTAATTAACACTAGGTTTACGGGCATTTTTTATATACCTATCTCTACGGCACCCGTCAAATTGACGGATGCACATAAGTACTTCGTTTTTTCTATTAAATGATTTATTTAACTGTTTTATTTAACTGAAGTCCTCAATTGTTCAATTGAAATTGTTTAATTCTTTTTTAGAATACGACGCGCTTCTATTTCTGTGCAGTCTTTGATATGTTCTAACATGCGCGTATCAATTGTTAGTTCGAAGGCAGTTCGCACACGACCCGACATCACATTTCTTTTAGAATATCCAGTAGGTCCTGCGACACCTTTGAATATTGTGTGAATGGGTAGTCTACCGCTGGACCCACTTGCTTCAAAGCCCATCCATTGTGTTCCATCGGCAGCAAGTAGTTCTGTTGTATTGCTTTTGGAGGTGGATGACTTTTTCTCGGAGTCGGTGCTTGAGGAAATGCGCATTCTTTTTTTACCAAGACCTGGAATGTTTTCTTCTTCTGATGACTCTTCTGTCGCTTTTCGCTGTCGAAGGATTCGGAAGTCTCGGATTCATGTTCACTTTCACTTTTAAATGCTCTTTCTTCAGAGCTAGTACCGGAATGTTCTTCATGGATATTAGAAATTTCTATCAATAATTCCAAATACTTTCTTGATTTACTCATGGTTGCTAAAAATGGGTGGAGATAAAAAAAATATTATTGCAAAAGTAATTAGTAATTATTAGAAAACTACAATTAGTTATTATTAGAAAATTACAAATTAAAAATTCTTACGATAAGTATTTTTTTTTCTTTGCAAATATTTAAACGCATTGCTAAAATTTTAAAACTTGATATGTACATCTTCACACAAAGACTACAATTCTAAAACTGAAAATTGTCGTATGGTCAACTTTGCCAGAAATCAACCCTTGAAGAAATCTTTTTTTATTGCTCCATAAATCATAGGTTCTTGTAATTTGTGTTTGAAACAAAAACATCGATGATATTCTTTCTTCATTGCTTCACACAAATTGTAGAAATATAATTATGTTGTTTCAAAAGTAATGATTTCACAAATGGGACGAATTCAAAAGGGATATTCTTTAAGCCACCAAATCCGTCAATTTGAAGGTGTCCGTAGAGATACGTATAAAGCAACAAGATTTTCTAAAATAAGGGGTTTTGAATAAAAAAAAAAAACAGTAAATATATTTGTACTAATCCATTATGAAAACTTATTTTAAAAAAATCAGAAAAAATTTCTGCCTGTTAAGAAAAATTTACAAAGCAAATCAGAATTTCGTCAATTTGACGGGTGCCGTAAACGTAGTGTTTGTATATTACCACAAAGTTAACGCTATAAAGATCAAAAATATAATTAAGTTACAGATTAAGAGAAAGGGGCGCGGTATCAATCACCCCACGGACGGGAATATTGTGACCGCTGCGCAGTCATAAGGCAGTAGGGCTATCTGTGTTGTACTCTCGACTGACCTGATTATTCCCTGGGTAAGGTCTTGGAATACATTTGCGATGAAGCAAATTAATAATACCGAAAGATATTTCGGATAAGAAGGAATTTGGTACATTTTACATTCATCAAGATCATATTGCAAATCAAACTCGATTGTGGATGATTACACGCACCCTATATAAAAAACCATTTCTCTTTTAAATTGAGGGCACTGTGCTTTTATATTACATATTGCAGATCAGTGTCGAGCACAAAACAAACTATCCACATTAAATCACTTACTATTACTATTATTAATTCGCAAACACTTATATGGAGTCTTACTGCTGCTGGTTTTCTCAAGTGGGTTTTTTAATTTGGATTTAAAACCCGTATAATTTACTTCCCTTATTCAACGATGAGACAAATATTCTGCGATGACAATCTTAACCTGAAACTTCGACAGCGACTGGTCAAATGTTATATATGGTCAGTCCTGCTGTACGGAGTGGAATCGTGGACCCTCAAAGTGAGTAGCATGAACCGGCTGGAGGCGTTCGAAATGTGGATACATCGGAGAATGCTCCGGATACCCTGGACGGATATGGTCAGCAACACAAGAGTTCTTCAAATAGCTAGAGTGAATAGAGAGTTGCTGACAAATATCAAAATCCGAAAGGTATCGTATTTGGGTCATGTGCTCAGAGGAGAAAAATATGAATTGCTCCACCTGATTCTTATGGGCAAGATAGAGGGTCGTAGAGGTGTTGGAAGGAGACAAATTTCCTGGCTCCGCAATATACGCGACTGGACGGGCATAAGAAGTGTTGGAGAGCTGTTTCGTGCTGCCCAGGACAGGGACGCTTTCTCTCGGGTGATAGTCAACGTCGGGGGGACCTGACATGACACCAAAAGAAGAAAAAGATTCAACGACAACGTTTGTCGTATTGATTAGGAGACTTGCGTTATCATCAAACGTTTGTATTAATCTCACTTTCACCTCGATGTTATCACCAAACTATCCGAACAATCTGACCTTTGATATTCATGTAGGTTTAGCATAATTAATAAGATAATATTATTTAACCAACATTATTTAAATAAAATATTTTATAATTACAACATATATTTCTAAATTGAAAGCTGAATCTTGAAGACGGTTATCGGTATTCGTTTAAAAATCTTCAAAGAGTAGGGGAAGGTGGTGTCAAAAGTAACAAAATAGACATTCTGGTTTATAACAAAATAATTAACCGGTTAAATTACCTGATTTTTTTTTTCAAAGCACTTCCATATATTTAGGAAATAAGTGTATGGTTAAGAAAATTAAAGGTATTAAGAATTTTTGTTTATTTGAAAATTAAAAAAAGAAGAAAACTGTTACATTTGACACCACAGTGGTGTCGATAGTAACACTCGTGGTGTCAATTGTAACATAAGTCGCACAAAACGTAATGTATCTACTTATTTTTATTAGGTATATTTTTATGTACTAAATGACTATAAAGTTGTAAGATACATAAAAACAAAACAAATTATCTAATTATAAAAACCAAAATTTATAAAATAATTAGAAAAAAATCTAATTTAATATGCTTCCCTAAAATAATTTTAATACCGTAAAAGTAGTTCAAATTGCTCAACCATTATCAGATTCACAATTGAAACACATAATTTAATTGTTTGGTTTGGGCACAATTCTCCTGCGCCCATAATTTGCGGGAGGAACACTGGATCCAACCCTCTTTACTTGTTGAATATGGTTCGGTACAAATTAAACATAAAGCAACATCAGTTTCTTCTTTTTTCTCGGTTATTATACAAGTTTTTGTTCTTCTTTTACCTTGCTAATTTTTTGCAGCTTTGTTACTCAATACGAAAAATTCCTTCTGATAAATGCAATCAGCTAATCTTTCGAAACCATACCAGCTTCATCTTAACCAGTGGGATATGTCAGAGTTGAGTTGTTGATGTTATTGGAGTAATAGTTGTTGATAATTTATTTTGACTAACAAACTAACTAACCATCACGCCGTTTCACCGCAGGGGTATGCAGAGAGGATTGAACACCACACTCTTCTATCCTGGCACACCACTTTTGCTTCGGCCACATTCATACATCTTCTCATACAAGTTCTACGGTTGTTTGCGGCTTTAAATAGGGCCATCCTCAAATACTTGTAGTATCTGATCGTGCCAGGTCTTTCACGGACGCCCCCTATTTCTATTGCCTTCAACACTCGCCTCATGTATGCATGAGCCTCATGCAATTATGGCCAAAAAGAATCTGTCAAAGGAAGCAAGACTAGCGGTACTTATGTACCGCTAGTCTTGCTTCCTTTGACAGACGCTATTATTAGCGTTCTAGTGCCAACCCTGATGTATGGAAGTGAAGCCTGGAATTGGCAAAAGAGGAATGAAAGCAGACTGAATGCGGTGGAAATGCGGTCACTATGACGCTTGTGTGTAAAATCTTTGGTCGATAGAGTGAGGAATGAAAAAATTAGAATTTATTAAAATTCACAGTAGTCAGCTAATTCTTTTTCTGATTAGATAATGTTGTGGGGTAGATATCCTAATATTGGGACAGATCCATCTTTTTTGATGCGTTCCGTGTATCTATGAGGAGATACGTGTCATATTTCGATATGCTTGGCTGCTTTTCTTATTGACACGTTTCCATTTTTTATAAAAGTGTGCCTTCTCAAAGGTTTCTTTGGATGTTTTTCCCCTATTTGTCTTTCATTCTCTAGGTTTAACCATTTTTAACAACCAGGAACTCAAAATGACATTAACTTCCAATTACATTACATTATTATCTCGAAGGTGTCAATTGCAACATGTTACAATTGACACCCTTTACACTGTTACAATTGACACCTTTCGCCACATTGCATTAAGGTTATGTTTTATCTTAAACTATTAAAAAACCGTTAAAATATATACACATCATGATAATAAACAATATTCTGAATACTAACAATAAAAAATACTTACAATTTGACGAATACAAAAAGGTGTCTATTTAATGATTTTTTTACTTCACTAGGCCCAAATACGATGATATCCAATATACCGATACTTTCAAACTGATGTTAACGCAAAATGGCGTTCTTTGATAGCTATTGATCCCGTCTAATAGACGGTGCTGCTTGTCCCATTAAATGACCAATATTTAAAAATATACGGCGACTGTTACAATCGACACCTGTTACTATTGACACCACCTTCCCCTACCTTAAATACCATGCAACATACGGGGATCTCATATTCAAAAGAATACTAATTTTAAAAGATCTCGAACCATCTGACCACGTCTATCTGTCACATATTATATTACTGGTTGGATTTTTGTTATCCTATAAAGCATAACGATATTTAGTTTCGTTTCTTCGTGTTCAAGTTTATTATCAGTATTATTAAATAATGCAACAAATTATTTGAAGCGGTCTCATCAGTCAAAGCGTGCTCAGAGTACGTCACACTCTCTGTAATGATGGGTCCGCTCTGTACCAAGTACTACATTATAGTACTTAGTACAGAACAGTACCACCAACGATTCCTTCGATACATTCTACAGATCCACTGGAGCAACCATGTGTCTACTAACATTACAGTTTTGCGGCACTCTAAATATCGGCCAACTGAAGACATGATCGTCGAAGCGAGATTGAGATGGACGGGACATGTGTTACGCATGGGCGATCAGAGACTTTCGAAGCGGGTCTTATATGGAGAGATAGTGGGCAGGAGAAAGGCCGGAGGACAGAAGAAAAGGTATAAAGAGTGTCTCCGAGAATCGCTGAGCCTATGTGGAGCGCCTGAGAACTGGGAGCAGCTGGCACAAGATCGGGTGAGCTGCAGGAGAGTTTGCTCTCGGGCTGAATGTGTTGCGGCGGCCAGACGACTAAAAAATGAGCAGCGAGCCGCAACCATGCGTCAACGGGACCGACCAAATGCAGCCTGACCCCTTCCTATGTGAAATGTGTGGGAGAGAGCGTACCTCTCTCGTATAGAGCTATTTTCCCATCGCAAAGCTCATGAGAGGCGCAGCAACAACAATTAAGTCAAAATGGCGAGGGGATCCTCGATCACATGTAGCACTACATTATAGTGATGCGCAAATTTCACACGTTTATAAGTGAACTGTACACTACATTCAACACTCTTCAATCTTGTGAAAATTTTTGGTATATTTTTCGTCTTTTTGGAATCTCACTCCCCCGTCAAATTTTATTTTTTGGGAAGTTGATGTCGATAAAACGACTCTTCCAAATTTTGTAGTACTACGATTAGTTCACTTCGTGATGTTTATTGAAGTAGATGAAGTGTGCAGTGTTTCGGTACAGTAGCCGGCAAACATCTTGAAATTTTACGACGTAGTGGGGGGAAGTTTGCGCATGTGCCATTCCATCAAAGACACCCAAATTTTGTCTTCTGCGCATTCCTCAACTACGCCAAAAAATTTCAAGAAGTTTGCCGGTAACTGTACCTACTACAAATGTAGCGCACACTTTGTAGTCTTCAAACTGGTGCGTGTTGTGGTCTTCATTTTGAAATGTAGTTTTTCCCTTCGCTAGTATTGCGAATATTGCGATGCGCCATTCGAAATCGGCTGGCGGTGTGCCGCTCAGGGTGGTACGGTGACGGCAAGGTCGGCACGTGGAGGAGGGGGGGGAGCAGCGTGGTCCAGCTACCCGCAGCTTCGGGCCCAGTGCACCGCAGTGCCGCCACGCTGAGCCGGTCGCACACCACCAATACGCGTCAATCAAATAATCGCTCCGAGGTAATTTAAGATTATGATTGTGACAGGACGGACACCATGATTTTGAGTAAATAAGCCAGGAAAAAATTAATTAACATGTTACCATCCTGGTAGATTAAAATCTAGGTACAAAGTAGGTAGAGAGATGGTTAATTTTATTTTTTTTATTGACAGATTAAGGTGCACTTTTGCAACTTTTCCCGGCACACTTTTGATCGAGACGGAAAAGAAAAACGTGTACTTGGTAAGAAATAAAATATAAAACAAATTTTTAACAATCAATTAGAAAAGACATACAGAAAAATCAAGTTAACGAAAAAATATTTTAACTGCTACCGGGATTCGAACCAACGGACCTCCATTCTATTCGGGGATGGCGCGTTATCCAATTTCGCCGCGGTAAGTTAACGAAAATTTTTCGACCTATATTTTCGACTGGCGAAATTGGAAAACGCGCCATCCCCGGATAAAATGTTAAAATATTTTTTCGTTAATTTGATTTTTATGTGTGTCTTTTCTAACTAACTAACTAACTAACCATCACGCCGTTTCCCTGCAGGGGTAGGCAGAGAGGATTGAACGCCACACTCTTCTATCCTGGCACACCACTTTTGCTTCGGCCACATTCATACATCTTCTCATACACGTTCTACGGTTGTTGCGGCTTTTAACAGGGCCATCCTCAAATACTTGTAGTACCTGATCGTGCCAGGTCTTTCGCGGATTTCGCCTCTATTCCTGTTGCCTTCAACATTCGCCTCATATATTTTCTTTGATTAATAAAAATTTGTTTAATAACTGCAACTTCACAATAATAATGCGTCTTTTTTAATAAATAAAATATTACTTTTTCTTTCAAAAATTTTATAGTAAAATGATAGTATAATACGTATCCACCTTAATAAGTGGCAATAAAAAATGAATGTCACTTTTACTTTTCCATTTCAATCAACAAGAATTAGGCAGTACCTATAGCAAAACAAGCGATAAACGAACCAGCGACAGCGGTTGTCGCAAATTGCTTCAAAAAGGTACTGCGCGGCCATAGATAGCCTTTTCGAACCCATTTAATTTATCATCAAGCCGTTTATTTTCATATATTAATCATTAATCAAAATAAATAACTCTTTATGTAACAATGTCCGACTGCTTTTCTTATATATTTTCTTTCTTGATGTTAATTTTTTATTTTCGATTATTTCTGTTACCTTTTATTACGATATTTCTTTGTTTTAGCATACAACTCTAATTTTTCTTTTTATTACTTTATTATCATCTTCATTACTATGTTTCTTTTGAGTTTTGGATGAATTATTTTGTTTACTTTTCATTTAATGAAGAGTTTCTTTCTGTGTGAGGGGGGACGGTGAATGGACTTTTGCAGACCCCACCTTGTCGGGTCGTTCTCTACGCGACGCGTCACGGAAATGACCTTTAGAGTAAAAAAATGTCAACCTGGCGATGCATGAGCAGGACCGATATGGGAGCTTTCGATCATAAAACGGTCCCGGAAATGCGACGAGTCTCCATTCGACGTAACAATGTCCGTCACTAACGTTACCAGATAGCTCAAATAATGGGGTACTCTATTTAATATTATTCATCACTTACGTTAACAAGACGCCACGCCACTAGACAGCTATGTTCTCACAGCCTCGACTGGCGGCCGAAATATATATAATAAAAGTGCGTCGTTTTTTACGGGTTACAGCTAGTTATTAATATTTACTGTACGGTGGTATTTATAAATGGAATAACTCGGGAACGCCACATCGATTTTTATTTAGATTCTAGGTCAAAGTGGGGGAAAGTTGTTGACCGGCCGCTCCGACTGTTAATTGGAACCAGAATACGCGGAAATAAAGAAATGGACGAGTCGTATAACAGTCACCGGGGCATCGCGTGGACGTCTATCGAGGCGGCTTTGCGATTAGAATATCTATCAGAAACAGAAAAAAAAACAATTATAAAATCGCCATGTCCGCGAGCAGCGCTTGGCGAATTGGGCTCCGTGACGTAAAAATCTGTTACTGCGGACCGATTACCGAGCCGAGTCAGCGGAGTCGGCCTGTATTGTGCGTCGCGCGATCGACAAGTCAAACAATGTCTTTGCATATTACACGAGGGCGTATTGAAAAGTTTTTTTTTTCATAGATAATCAAATTCATTCACAACTTTGCGTACATTTTTGGAAAGGTTGAACATTTAGCTATTTTTCTACAAAGTCGCCTTGACGATCAATCACTTCCTGCATCCCGGTAACCAGCTTTTTAATGCCGGCGTCGTACCACTCTCCCGCCGCGTCGCGAAGCCAACTGACGACTGCTTCTTGCGCTTCCTCGTCTGACTTGAATTTCTGTCCCCCAAGGTGTTTTTTGAGAGCGGGAAACAAGTGGTAGTCGCTGGTTTCAACGTCCGGGCCGTAAGGAGGGTGGTCGATGATATCCCAGCCGAATTCATTGAGTGGGGTGGTCGTTCATGGGTGAGCTGCTTAGGGACCCACCTGGGGGACACTTTGTGGTATCCGAGGACCTCCGACACGATATTCTGCACGGAGAAGTAGCCACACTCTTCATTAAGGCCTTCCCTTATCTCACGAAGGGTTATTCTTCGGTTATTGCGCACTATCTCGTCGATTCGAGCCGCCGTTGATTCCGGCAACCTCGGCCGCCCGACCGCTGCTCATCGCGGACGTTTTCCCGGCCCTCAGAAAACTCCCGGCACCACTTCCGCACGTTTTTACTTCCTTTCTTTTAACTCGTGGCGTCTGCTGGCTTGTTTTCTTGACGAAAAAAATTACATCGATTTTTAACCCCTTTCTCGTAATCCAATCGAGCTGAAAGTTTGTAAGCAGACTCGTGGCGACGATCAAGAAGATCTATCAAATTTTCGTTAAAAAAAAATAATTATAGTATAATTTAGGATTTTTAGAAATTTTAATGGTTTTTTCAAATTGGAATCATTACAAAAGTTTGATTACTACCAACAGCGCCGGCGGCCCGATAACGTAACGGAATATTTAAAATTTGAATTACTCCGTCGGTAGGTATAATAGGTACTTCACTACGAATTTCGAAAATTTATGACAATTGGTTTATGGATGATAGCACACTTCGGTTTTTGGGGAAGAAATAGAGATTTTTGACATAGATATTTGTCTAGACATGTTTCATTTTCAGTTAATCAATTATTTCATGATGGTAAACTTAATTTACAAAGAAAGGGAGTAAAATAAAAACTTGGTTTTTATGGGTTAGTTTTTTCTATGTCCATACACTTCTCACTGTACACTTCCACTAATTGGCGATGAATGTCTATTTTTGAATCTTTTTTTGCTTTCAAAATTCGAATGACTGAACGCAGTTCGCACCTGGCGGGCGAGCTAAGCGTGAGCTCCATCCTAAACGACTGCTACGCAACGACTGAGCGTTCCAAGGTGTCGCGGATGGTTCTACACTGTGGTGGGGGAACCAAGGAATGCAGCTCTGTTGTCAAATTTCACCTAGCAACTCGCGTTCGGAAATGGCTTCGTTGGAGACCTTACTTTTCAATACGCCCTCGTATGAGTAGAGATGGGAGAAACATTCACAACATATACATCAGCTCTGCCGGTTAATCAAATACTAAAAAAGCTGTTACCATCGATAGATCGTCATAATTGTGGAATAACGACGTATGTGATTTTTCTCAAGTTTGCAGGAGAGCAGTTTGAAGTTTTATTTACATAAAGACACTTATGTCATAGCTCGATAACTACAAAAGATTTTCCTTTGAAACTTGGGTTAGTTATTTAAAGTGGAAACCTTTCAAACCTCAAATATAGTCAGTGCAGTACAACGACGTTTTTGCACATGCTGCATTGTTTTACGATCGCAAATCAGAACCGTCGTTATACCGACTACGTATAACGACGGTTAAATTAATGAGTAAAAATACACTTTTTATATACCATCAGATGGCTTCTTTTTTTCACATTTTAATGATCCAAAAAAGTCAATATGGGATTTTTTGCACATCCGTCATTGTTCTACGATCATGACGAGATACGCTCAATAAATTTCAAAAGATCATTAGGTAATTTCCATCAAAAAATACAATCGCCCGTGTCCAATACTTTAAATGTTGGTACACACAGGATGCATCAGAGCTAGCGGCAGAAACTTGGCCGGTAGATACCTGCCTGTGTTATGAGTCTAACATGTTCAAGCAACCATGACCTAATATCAATAGTTATGGAGATATGCAATATCAAAGTTTGCATTTTTTTTTTCTATATTTCTGACTTATTTTTTGCAAAAGTTGAAATATCATTACAGTTACTTATATCGATTATGAAAATATCATTTGCTTAAATACAACTTAAATAAAATGATAAAAACCTTGTAAAAAAAACTTTTGTATTTTTGCAAGGATTTTATCAGTTCATTTGACCTGTATTAAAATGAAACCCGCGCGATATCATAAACAATTAATAGAAAAAGTAAAGCAAAACAGAAAAGTATCTACCTACCTACGATATTTACAAAATATTCGGAGTGATGCGAATTGCAAAATCGGTGCTCCAATTAAATTCGCGCCCAGTGATTTAAATTAGTTAATAAATCGACAATTAATTTCAAGCGTTTCGTTTACCTCCCACAGCCAAGATCTCGTGATATTATGTTTACAGAAACTCTGAAACATTATGTAATATACTTACATAAATTGCCCAACACTTTTTAAAACTTAAAGCACTAAAAACGTGTACGTAAACAGTCAGTAAATTGTTTTCAAAACTAAGAATTTTTCAAATTAATGTTTTCAAAATTAAAAATAAAGTTTGCTGGTTATTTATATATAAAATAACCAAACTTCGGGCTATTAATACGTAACTTGAAGTGACTAACAAGGTAGTGAGTGGAATAAAAGACATTATTTTCCTGTTAGTTTCTCCACTCAGTTAATACTTCACGTAACAGATAATTCTCACAATTAGTCACAGAGCAATCGTTGGCAGAGAAGCGACGAGATTTCGTTAATCATTCATAAAAATATATTATAACATTTTTTATCATCCAGTTCAAAGATCAATGTGATCAGATCTTAATTAATTAGTACTCGTCGCCAGCTAACTAAATACCGAGAAATGTTATTGGCGAGCAATATAAAATAATTGTTAATAAAATGTTTTCGGCGTCAAATTGACCAGCGAAGATTATCCTCCTAAAAAAGGCAACGTCAAATAATACTGAAAAATCATATTGAGCATGAGCTCATGCGCTTTGCATCCAGTAGATGCATTTTTTTTAAATATAATATCTCAAACCATAGAATAACAGTTTTATTTCACAACTACTTCTAATAGACTAAGAGCCGGTGACTGCCAGACTCACGTGGTAGTATCAAAACTGAAATATTTTCTACACTGCAGTGGTAAGGTTTGCGTATTATGACATTTGAGTTCGAGAGATTTTGCCATATAACAGATAGTACAGATACAAAAAATTGAATAAGTAAAACGTAACATGATTTTTTTCAATACGTTTAATGGGACAATTTTCAATTCAATTTCAATTAATTTATTTTTAATATAACATTTACATTACAAACGTATGTTTAATTCGTAAATATTATTAACAAGTGAGATAATATACAAACAACAAAATATCAAACGTGTAGCGCACTTTTGAGGGTAAAAGCGTCACCATGCAAGTTTACCTCTAACATAGTTTGTAAACTAATCAAAGCTTAAACAAAAAATATCGAGATCTGCAAAATACATATTTTAGGTGTAAAGAACACCAGATTTTTTTTCCGCAGTTTGTTCCCCAATGATCCAAGTAAAAAGATGTGGTGCTCTCTTAAAATCTAAATAAAATAAAACAATAAATATGTATTTAACATATTTACTGTTTCTTACGGAATACGGAACAATAATAAATAACAATAAGGAAACGCTTAAACTGGATAGAATCGTTTGACTTTTCAAAACCCATGTAAAATTATACCACGTGTAATACTGCTACACATTCTGTTATACAATAAAAAGAGCGCAGAGATGCGAGTATCCTCCGAGTAGCAATCCGCGGAGGAAAATCGAGACGACTGACTTTGACGTACCCTTCCTGCTAGACCAGCAGCGTGGCAGAGGTCAGGCGGGCGTCCTCGGAGGCGACACAGACGCGCACTTGTGGAATGCATAATGGACCGTGACGTCAGCGGGCGACTCCTCCCGCCCGGCCCTGCCCTACTCCCCACACGGAGTGAGATAATACAAACTGTAAACACGGACAGCGTGTGGTCCAGGTGATGCGCGCCAGTGAGCACATCTCCAGGTGACGCAAACCGGTTGTAAGGTCAGGTTGGGAACGGGAGAGTAAACTGCCATTTCGATAGCTTCACGGTCAAGCTGGTATGTCTTGACCTATGATGGCGGTCCTTGCAATCTACCCACGGTCGAATGACCAAAAGGATCCAGACCTTCATAGCTTCAGACTGCGCCTCGGCCTACGGTTAAATCTTAAACATTGAGATTGACTAGGCTATCTTGTGTGAGAGACATCCAGAGAAATACGAGATCTTGCATCTCGTAATGCAGGGAAAGATTGCCGGAAGTCGGGGCCCTGGAAGAAGGAGGACTTCATGGATGAAAAACTTGAGACAGTGGTTTGGCCAGTTTACTGTGGAGCTGTTCCGGGCCGCAGTAAACAAAGTCCGCATAGCCAACGTCCCCAAAACGGACAAGGCACGAGAAGAAGAAGAAGAAGAAAGCTATTTACGCGGATCTCTCTATTTGTGGTCTTCTTTTCACGTGCTTGTACCATCTGAGAAAGCATTCTGTTATTAAGGAGTGGGGACTGAAACAGAACCGCGAATACAAGCATTTTGAATAATGACTAAGATAGTCCATCTCATGAATTTATGACCAATTGAGCGTAGCCGGCCTATCCAGTATCATAATAAACTTAAGTATAAACTTCGCTCTTTATTGATATCCCATTACCACGCAAGATTCCAGACAAAGACCTCCACCGGATCCAGTAGCAGGATATGAATTCGAGCAAGATACTTCCGCTGAAAAAAGCTGACATGATGATGAAAATCAAAATTCTGATTAAATTATCTCTCCAATAAAGCCAATAAATACTACAATTTTTATCTGTTTTATTTCATTTTAAAGTTCTATATACCTGAACAAAAAATGACTTAAAAGGATAAACATTTTTTACAGACACGTGTCCAAAAACACAAAGTAATTTGTGCCTACCAGAAAAAGTCGATTGCTCTAAAAATGGATAACAAATTTTAATCAATTAATAAATGAAATAGGTTGATATATTCACGGAAATACACAAGGCCGCTATAGCGTAATTGGAAAACGCGCCTGCCCCGGATTCCCGGTTCGAAACCCGGTAGCAGCCAAATATTTTTTCGTGGATTTGGTTTTTCTGTATGTTCTGTATTCTAATTGATGAATTAATTTGGGGATAAATAAGTAATTTACAAGTAAATCAGCAGGAGGAATGTTGATCCACAATTCTACTAGAAAATAAGTTCTAAACTGGTGAAACGTTTTAATGGATGTAAATGATTATCGTACATTATCTAATCTTATCCCACCGATAAGGCAATCGTTGGATCGCGTAGGCTCAAATAATAACCATAGAACTGTCTTTGGGCAGTTTATTGCTAAAACAAACGAACAAAATGTCTAATTTGTTTACGTAATCTGATTGATCTAGTTATAGAACATGAAGCTTGTGTATTGCGTAAGCCTTCGGACGAAGTAGTTTTCGAACTGCGACACAGTTATGTAATTTCTCATCAGTGCGTAGGTTTGTATCGACGAGCCTTCGAAGATCCTATAAATAGATCCTTAAACCTAAATATTAATCAATAATATTTTACACGGCCAGGAGAACCAAGATATGATTATTAAGGGCCTGTTTGAAAGATACCCGAGCATAACCACCCGGCTAACTTATTCAAACCGACAAAAATTCGCTTTCGACTACATATTTACTAAACGTTTTCAGAAACGCGTATTAATAAAAAAAATATGGAAATTAAAAAAAACAAAAATTTTCCAAGATATGAAATTGAAAACTGGGATGTAATTTTTTTAAATTTAATAATGTTTGTAACGTGTAAATTATCTACTCATACAATTATTATAAAAACATCAGGGTACAAAAGAAACAGGAGAACATCGGTGGAGAAGTCAATCAATATTTTTCATCCCCTCTAGATAGTATTTAGTACCGAATATACTCAACCAATAATATAATGAAGATTAAATCTAAATATGTACTTTAAAAGAACTTTAAAATTAATCAATATATTACTTATTTTCTTATGACTTATTTTCAGATTAAATAAAAACAAAATCATTTTGTATTTAAAACACGAGTTTTCGAACTCATGGTTTAAATACAAAGTGATTTTGTTTTATTCAATCTAATATGTTAAACCACAAAGTGATTGCTTTCTACGAAAATATAATTTATTTTCAATTTTAAGGCCTGTGTAATGTATATGTATATAGTTTACTGATACGCCCCTCTCGTATCCGTAAACTAAACACAACGAAACAATGCGCGTTTTACGCACTGTACCCACACTAACTCAATTGCAAGCAAAGTGTATTTGGCTAATAATACAACTGAATGATAATTCTTTTATATTAAGAAAAAAGAAAAAACACTTTAACACTCATAGAAAATATTTATTAATAAATAATCATATTTCAAAGATAATATTATTAAAAAAAAAAAAATAAAAATAAAAAAAAAATAATAATATTAAAATGAACCCCAACTCTACAAAACCAGTTTTATATATTAATAATATATAAGTTAAAGAATTTAATATTTAATAAATAGAATAAGGATGCTATTTAAAAAAAACAGGGGTTTACAAATTAATTTGTAATGATTACAATCATTTTTATATGGGAAAAAATTGTAGAAATTTTGATATTTAAATTAAGGAGCACTTAAGATGATAAATAGCAATAATTATTCCGATTTTCCCGGCAGCTTTTGGAAACAAAGAATTCTTTGATACTGTTAACAAATTTTACATTAATTTGTATCGTATAAAATAGGATTACAATTGGATAAATTAAAAAGTTTTGAAATTATAAAATGTGTTAATAGCACATAAAATATTGTAAATAAGAGTAATCTTTTAAATTATCTTTCATATTAGTTCTTAATTAGTTATTCAAGGCCCATACATTTATTTTTTGTTTTTATTAATATCTATACTTCCAATTATAATTTTTAGTACACGTTTTATCCGGATGGAGGAATCATAGGCTCAGAAACATGTTGATAATTCAGTAAATAGTGGTTTCATACAAAAGTGTTTTCAACACTACTTTTATGTATCAATGTTCTGAGAACGCAATTAATAGCTTTTGTCCACAGAGAGATAATTATTAATTAAGATAAATTAAGTCTCATAGAGACGAAGCTATTTATATAGGAAACGTGTATGTAATTCTTTATAAGGTGGCCCAGGGCTTATGACCAGTATGATCTGGCTTAAGTGATACTTTACAAAGGGTTTTATTTTAAATGATGTAAATAATGTTATTTTGTTGTTGCTGAAAAAGATAATTATTTTAAAAATTATGTATGTTTAAATTTGTAATTCTGCGTGCACGGGCAAGGCTCTGAAATTATTATATGTAATGATTTTTTAATAAAAATAATAATTTAACTTCCGATTAATTAAATATGTTCTTCTAATCTTAGTCGGCGGAATGCTCATAAGGAGCAGTGGTCAGGTGCCCGACCATCCTAGTCAGTCCCCTTTTCGTAATGTAACCACTTCAGTTTTATTTGTAAAAAAAACAGAAATATTGTTAAACATTTTTCATAGCCAACAAATTTTTCAATTACTTAACATTTGTTCAACATTAAGTAAACAGCTGTGAGATAGAAGGAATTGCAAGTACGATTCCAATTGTGTCCGTGTTTGAATTAACACGTCGAAGCCTGTATCGAGCATTTATTGATGCGTTTAGTTGGTGTGACACTGATAATTATGAAATACAATTATTTAAAAAATCTACATTTGATATACAAGGCGTCATCAAAGATGTCCGACGCGACATTTCAACATTTTACGCATTGTGATAAGCGGGAAAACCAATTCCTTTTGTACGAATGCGCGCGATAACACCACCGGTTTGTGGGATTCACGTAAATATATTGCTGGCTCGACGTCAATTCCAATTAATAATCACGTTTAGGATTCTAAAAAAAATATTTTTATTTTTCAAAACAATAAAATTATATTTTGCAATATAATTTAATTATATTTAAATTAATTTCAGATGCCATTCGAGTACTGCATCATTCGTCGGTCTGCCAACTAAGTACACGGGGATATCAAGATACATTATATAGGTGGCTCATAGAGACGAAGCTATATTTTTTCATACTAATTTCATATTCATTAATAATGTCCTCCTGGGGATAAACTCCAGTAATGTGTTCTTATTCTTAAAAAATTTGGACATACTCAAAATATACTGAATACGAGTATAATATGTATTGTAGTACTGGAAGTGTATACTTTTTGATCAAAAGCATCTTTATAATATCCTAATACAAAATGGGCGGGACGCACTTATTTATGTATGCGCAAAGAGAAATGCCAAGACGTCTGTCAAATGTTGTCAAGTCAAAATTGACAAAGTTATACAATAGCGACCAAGGCATCATTATCTTCATTCCCTTGTTCCTAGTAGGTTCGGGGCCCAAAGACTCGACCAGGACTTCCGTATTGCCTATTTTGTCCTGCCTCCTTATGTGTTCCCAGTCAAAACCTATCCCGTTTTAGTACACCTTTTTCTGTTGTTTCTCACAATTCTAATCTGGGGCTTCTATACTTCTAAGTATTCATTCCTCTGATATTCTAAGAACATGTCCAAATCACCTCATTTGTGATGTCTCTATATGTAGGAGAAGGGGCTCCACGGCGACAGCGAGAAGTGCCGACATAAGGCACACACTCGGCACTTCTCACTGCCAGTATCAAGAGCGGTCTATCCTCCTTAAAGAATTCATCTGTACAGCCTGGATTCTCTGCCGGTTAAACTCGTAACATTCCATGTACTGATTCGATCGGCCAATAAAATAACGCAAACCATTTAAAATAGATGAGCTATAAATTGATACGGAAGTCTCGAAAATAAAAACGCTCGAATAGTTGCCATCAGCAGCTGTCTCTCGTGGTCAGCTACTGCTATCGTCCAGTCGAGGGGGCAGCGCGTGATACCGTAGAAATTCAACACCCACCACATGACAACAACAACAAAAAGAATTCGTGGAATACGGGCTAACTCGCGGATTAATAAAAAAGGATAAATTTGAATGTTGAAGGTGTAGAATTATGTGGTTTCGAATTGACGATGAAAACATATTCATTCGTTGATTGCTATGACTGTCCTGACCAGCAGTTTCAGCAAATTCAGGCGGGGCGAAGAATTATCTGTCGACAATTCTAATCAATATAGCAATAGAGAATGAAGTTAGGAGTTTATGCATTGATGGTACAGGAATTATTTTCAACAAACTTTTTTCACGTTCAGAATTTTCTGGTTTGAGTTTTTGGTATATTCTGCAGTGTTTCTACGAATCGACAGTATCTAAAAGGCCAGAAAGGTCGCAGAAACACGGCTGAATATCCCACAAAACTCAAAGCTGAACACAATAACAAGAGTGTTAGTTAAATTGGTATAAACCTGTGACGAATGTGCGGACGCTTGGATGAGTGAGAGGCAAGCGTGCGAGTGAGACGCGTAGATGGGCCCGTGCTGTTGCGCCGCACCGGGCAGAACGAGATTCACCGGGGTCCGAATCAGTTGTACATTTTGTATTATAAGTAGTGTCTCCAATAAATGTTGTTACCTACGTAACGCGTATTACTCGAAGAACCCGATTATTCCCAAGTGCGTAGGCCGAGTTATATTGCCTACGCACGCAAGAACATTACAAAACCACTATCAGATTTTAGGTCTACCGGTTTCGAAACGTACCCGTCTCTTCGTCAGGACCAACACTACACTACTATGTTCACTACACTATACAACACAAAGTACTGTTAACCTTTCACCCATATTCATCACATACGCGTTAATCTTGTCAAAGTCACTAGCATGCACTAACTTGCCTAAAGAACGATCAGGAAACTACGCGGGAGAGGGAGTGAGAGGGGCCGGGGTCTAAACAACACAATGTTTAGTAAACGCGGATAAACTAGACGTCATAGGTAGAAGTAGGAAGGATGTTGAAGAAGTCTTCATTTCACTAGAAAGGGAAGATGCACCGGTTGGTCTGAGAATAAATGACAATAAAAAGAAATGCATGATAACGACGAGAAAGCCTTACAGCAACAATAAGGAGCAAGTAGATAGACATCCCTGTATAGTTAAGTAGTTGAGAATTTCAAATATCTCAGAAGAAATGTCAACAATCATATTCATAATAAAAACTAAGCTAAAATCAAGATTAGAATTAAGAAGATAACAAATGTGTGCATGTGCTAAACAAAATATCTAAAAACGAAAAGTCTTAAGTCAAAATAACCATACATAAAACTATTCTCAGAGCTATTGTATTATACGGTGGCGAAACGTGAGCCTAAACTCTAGCTATAAGAAAACATGCGATCTCTAGAGGGCTATGGGGGAATAATGTAATTGTCTATCTGGCGCTGAAAAAGATATATCGTTCTTGAGTTCGTGACAGATATTTTATATTTTGAACAACAAAATTTATACATAAATATCTTGTATTCTAAATGAATAAAAGTGCCATTTTCATATTTGCAATATGTCCGTAAATAGGAAACAAAATTAAATAAAAAAAACTAGAATTTGTAGAAATATTAAATCGTTGTGTTATCTCGGGTGATATTCAACCAATTGCATGCAGCTCACGTACAACTACAAGTTTCACAAAAAAGTCAAAGGTTAAAAAAATATATATAAATAAACATTTCAAAAACGAGCCGAAACAAACAAAATACATAATAATTCAACTTGAATCAATATAATAATAAAATGAAACTCTCGAGCATAAAAACAAGTTAACTTGTTTAGTCTTTGAGAAAAGGTTCCTACACGCAATGAACTTTTTTGCACATAGTCTGTTATACTAAAATTGCCTGCCGACAGTCCAGTAAGTCCTTCATAAAGGATTAATAACGGATAATTCAAATTCGGAAAAAGACACAAATTAATAACATCACTTCCCCTTATACTTCCACCTTTACATTTAATATTCCTATTAACAACAGCATACAAAAGTAGATACCGAATTTATTGTATTTAATTTATTGTGTAATTTATTAGAGGGACTGCACAATTTTAAAGTAGTTTTGACGTAAATATGACTCGACTTTTCGGAAGTACAAAGATTAATTAATTTAAAAGATAAAATACAAAAACAAAATGTCAACTCACTGATTCACGTGATGATTACTATGCCGTAGTATTAATTATTCCGAATCGTAGCAGAGGAAAAAACATGTTTTATTGGTCGGTGCGACTCATGACTACCAATGCTATGAGTTACTGTAATGATAGTCCAACGTTTCACAAAAAATAAGTCAGAAATATTGAAAAAAAAATGCAAACTTTGATGTCGCATATCTCCTGAACTATTGATATTAGGTCATGGCTGCTTGAACATTTTCGACTCATAATCAAGGCACAATATATTAGAATACGAAACATATATTTGATAACAGGAAAATCAATAATATTAAAAAAATATTAACGTGATAAATCAATTGATTTTAGCTCCATTTATTTTGCAGTGTTTTTATTTTATGCAGTATTTCTTCCGCAGAGCAGCGATTCTCAATACTCTTACTAAAGCGGCAAACTTGACCCTGTGCCAAACTCCAACGGCACACCGAACGTAATAATAATTAGACATAAACAGAGCCAACGTATAAACATGGTGCGACTCACAAATGTTGTTGCTTCAGCGCGATTGACAAAGTTTTGATATACACCGGCGCTCGCAGCATAGGCTAATAAGGCAGCACGCGGCAATTCTGCAACAGGGTACGCTGGAGGATGGCGTAAAAAATAGAAAGAAAAAAAGGCCAGAATCGAACTGACCGTACAATCGAAACGAGTCAGTTTGATGATCGATCGTCACGATATACATGTTACAGATAAAGTGTAAATTTTGATAATGTATACATCAACTAGTATAGTGTTTACATTAACTTCATTAATTCATAGTTAGTGCATACATATACTAGTTAATATATACATTATCGAAATTTAACACTTTGTAACATGTAATACTGATACACGTAGTATCAACTATTCCAATTTCGAATATCTGTCGGTCCGTAACGTGCGTAACTTGCTGGAATTACAACTTTACTTAATTAGAGTGCGATACGCAATCAGCTATTAGTCGCTATTAATTATTATGTCGCGTGATTTTTTACAGGTTAACGGATAATAGGTATATACTAATACACGTGGTAAAAGCACTGCTATTCTGCTAGGTTTCTTGGTAAATTACCGAAGGTCTGTGTCCCATCTTAATCCTCCACATTTATTATTTTCTCAAGATTTTTATTTGAGTTCTCAAGATTTTTTACTTATTTTTATTTTTAATGAGACGCTCACAGAATACCTACTGTAGTATATATGGAATACGCGCGTCGCACGTAGCGGGGTATGTACTTGCAGCGAGCCGGCCGGCCGGGCACTCTGCTCGCAGCCGCGATTCCGTATACACGCGCACGGTGTTTGTAATAAATAAGAAGTCCCGTTGTCGCGTGTATCATTTATTTATTTATTTATTTAGAGTATTCACAAGTTCACAGTACAATAAATCAAAGAAACAATCTTGAAATATTCTGCTGGAGCTCAGTTATGAACGACTCAATATATCAATGTAATTTCAGATCTTAAACGCTAATCTAACCAATTATATAAGCAATAAAGCAGGAGAAAAGTGAGATAAACAAAGTATGACTACAGCAATGAACAAAGTAAGAAAACAGTAATAAAAGCAATAAATCAAGAGAAAAGTGAAATAAACAAAGTATAAAAACAATTTTTAAATTACTTTTTAAAACAACACTCTCCCAAACATCGCATTCTTATTGATACTTGAATTCGCATTGAAAATATCATATCATATTGTGCGGTTCGTTGCTCGTTACAGGACCTACTCGCTCGTAAAATTAAGGAGCTCTCGGAATTGAGAAAGGATGCGACTGCCGTGTTGAGTACTTAGTTAATTCGCCGTCACCTTAAGATATTACACCTACTAGGCGAAAAATACAGACAACAATACATTTCTTATTTCAAATGCAACCCAATCCATAATACTTGTGTCTTCGGCTTGCTCTAGCAACAAGCGTATACTCAAAATATAAATGCCCCAGCAATTAGGCGTATATAGTGTAGTACAAGTGGCGAACAAGCGAACACGATGAAATTGGTAACAATCATTGATAGGGAGCAACATGAAAACCATAAATTTAAGGAAGTTTTGCGGTTCCAGTCCACAGTAATTGGCACCTATGGCAACGCACAAAAAGGCTTCACCGTCATTTACATTGTAAAGAATCTGTGAACTCAATAATTTCATTATCGTCGTAAATTATACGAAAAATTTGATGCTTTACAAACTAAACTTCTTGGGAATACCAAATGCGCCATAACTGTATTTCTATTTATAATCACTTCATTTCTTACTAGCTGTGTCCGCGCGGCTTCGACTTTTACCAACTTTTTTATATAACTTTTTGAGTTCTACAACTTCTCTATAGAAAGTACTTAAATGTCTCTTACTGTTAAGGCAGCGTTCGTAAAAAATGCACCGCTCGATCATTTTTTCGCCGACTTTAGTTGTAAATTGGGTCACCACGAAAAGCCCTTTCATTTTAACGGGATAATATATAGTCCATTCTAAATATTGGTGAAAGAATTTTTGAAATCGGATGAGTAGTTTCGGAGATTATCTCCTACATCCAAAATAAAAACATTACCTCTCTTATATATAATAATATATATATAGATATATATATATATATAGTATATATATATATATATAATATATATATATTATACTATATATGAAATATACATACATATCTATATATATATATGGGTAGATTACATCACTTCTGATGGGCTAAAACAAAAACTTAATAACGGCAAAATAAACCGGAAAAAACTATGCTATTATCTGTTCCAGTGATTGATCGATTGTGTTTGAATGCCTTTTTTTTTAATCTTGATTCGTTATTAGCCGTAACGGATTACTAAGAATAATAATAATTCACGTGTCTTGACCACGTCCGGTGTCAATAAATCATAGTCTTCGAGAGTCCTTAAACTCTTCTCAGTTGACGTTTTCTAGTGATCCTTGACGACATTTGAGTACTTATTTGTCACCAATACCCTCCTCTCATCCAACTAAAGTTCATTCAAAACGTCAAGTTTTAACCAAAACGAATGTTTACATTAATATTATATAATCTCTTTTAGGCAATTTTAAGGTAGGTAAGGTATAGGTATTTTCATATAGGCTTGCAATTGAGTTAGTGTGGGTACAGCGCGTTCTACGCGCATTGTTTCCTTGTGTTAAGTTTACGGATACCGTGATACGCCCCTCTCGTGACCATAAACTAAACACAACGAAACAATGCGCGTATAACGCACTGTACCTACACTAACTCAATTGCAAGCTTATATGAAAAGACCTATACTTGATAAGGGATAAATTTAAAATTATTAAATTATCAGTTCTTATAACTTTTGAGTTTACATGTATTTAAACTCAAATAAAAAATAAAAATATATGAACTATGCAAAGATATTTCATTTCTAAATTAGTATAAGTATATACATTATTTTCTGTATCAGACAAACGTGTACCGAATAAAGTTGCATCTCAGCCACGGCGGAGGAGCTCTACTCTAGGAATGGACATAACTCAATCGTTTTTTTTATTTGTTCCAATAGTAAAATATTTTAATATTTATCTTAATAAGTGGAGATTAAATAAAGTAAAAATAAATAATCGACTCCTTGTAAAAATCACCCTTGATGCCAATATTTCCACTGTACTGACAGAAACGTTGAAAAGTGAGTCTTGACATTTTTCATGAAAACTTTACGCGTACATCTCATTTATTTTGTCTTGGGATATCATAATGATGTTGTTATCCCGGGAGTAAGGGGATTGTCCAAGAACTACTCCCTACCTGAACAGAACAAGGAGATGAGGTAGGTAACTCTGTTTCACAATATCTTCTTCCACTTTAACAGTTTATGTATAAAAAATTTGAATGTTCCGAACGTTGCATATGTGTAAAGTGATCACTTAAGCCAATCATACGATAGGTCGTAAGTCCTATGTACACCAAAAAATGACTTCTACACCTACTTTCCCATAAAAGACAGTATCGTCTCTGTGAGACATCTATAATATACATTAATTGAAGTTGAATATGCTTCAAATTGACGTTTCTATCGGCCGATACATAAAAATTCTAAAAATATCGTTACTTACCTACGGAATTGTGAAAAGTGGGTTAACTAAAATATTTATAGGGCTCAGAATGTCAACGGTGGCCCAGGCTGGCTGTCTACTTCGGGGAACCAAGAAAGCCGCGAGGGAGACTAATTCATTCATATCTTTTTTAATTCCACAAAGCGAATGTTTATTCAAAGAAGAAAACACTTCATTCCATTTTGTATTTCTTTATAAAAAATTCAAACGCAGGTATTAATTACTTGACAAGTGTGATTTATTATTCATTACAATTTAAAATAATTAAATGTAAAATTCAACATGTTTCACGATAAATCTAGCGAAAAAACATTTTTTTATTACTCAGAATATGTTAATTAATTAATGGTACTTACCTATACTTCAGAAAAATTTTCTGTGGAAAACGCGATAGAAAATTTTGTAGTTGGTAATAATAATGCATCGTTATTTTGTACCTTTTGTTTTCCAACTATAATACTTCTAAAACCCTTAAGAAATTAAAAAGATTTTGGGAAATATACTATCAAATTGTCTTAAAAGTGTGCGCATTGATTTTTTGTGTTAGAATTAATGCTCTGGTTTATACAACATGTCACGTAATTAACGCGAACTCTGAAAATACTTTATTAAGAATCGGCTACTGGTCTAAAATATTCAAGCAACCATGACCTAATATCAATAGTTATGCAGATATGCAATATCAAAGTTTGCATTTTTTTTCAATATTTCTGACTTATTTTTTACAAAAAGTTGAACTATCATTACAGTAACTTAGGTATATTGATTATAAAAAATTCATTTGCTTCAATGCAACTTAAATAAAATGATAAAAAACATTACAAAAATTGAAAAAGTTTTTTTTACTAGGTTTTTATCATTTTATTTAAGTTCTATTCATGCAAATGAATTTTTCATAATCGATATAAATTACTGTAATGATAGTTCAACTTTTTGCAAAAAATAAGTCAGAAATATTGAAAATAAAGGCAAACTTTGAGATTGAAATCTCCGTAACTATTGATAGACCAGTAGTCGATTCTTAACAAAGTACTTTCAGGGTTTGCGTTAATTACGTATATTGTATATTCTTAACTTCTTAAATTATACAAATAAAGCAACGCTGTATGCAAGGGATATTAATTCATAAAAAAGTACCAAATTTGGAAACAAACCTTTAAAAAGCTACTGTGAAATTACCATTTCTAACTATCAATGTTATCCATTCGCATTTATAATATGTATTATTATACAATACTTGTGGTTACTTTTAGGTTAGAAAAAGCGGCGTGACCTACACACGCGCGGGCAGTCAGGGGTACCACAGGACCGGCGGCCGGCGCGCCTGCGCACGACCCGTTCCAGACCTTTCCTCGAATCGCTCCACAACACAACTTTACTAGAATAAGCAGTTTGGCGCCGACGATGAATAAAAACACGGCCGCGACAGATAATTCAGAACCCTTTTTTCCAAAAAGTTTACTCACCGTGTCATTTAAATATGTGTATGTACGTACACAATCAATAAAACCAACTATTTCTGCAAGCGAACCAGTCCGTATTAAAAAATACTTACATATATATTTTTTGAATTTACTTCATATCTTCAACACCGTCGATTGTGGGGGATTTTGTTTGTTTTTATTAAAGGAAAAAATATAGTACCTATATGTTACGTCCACAAAATTAAGGCCATAAAATTAACTGTCCAACAATACACACAATTCTAAAACTATATATAAAAATGTGGTAAATAACAGAGGTGGGTACCTACCTATATTGCGCAACATGCTTCAAACAATAATCCTACGGTGTAAATGTCACTTGTCAGATCTGCAATTCATCCTTTTTTGCCGCGCACACAAACACAAAAACAATAACAATATGGAAGGCGCAGAACTCCGAAATATGCGCCTTCTGCAATGTATATAGCGCAGGTATCTATAGGTAACCGGTGTTCGCGACCGCGCGGTCACGGATAATACGTCAAATACACAACAAAACAACGCAGTACCAAACGTAAACACCGAAATAACTACGCACGAACAGTGTACAGCCGGAATTTACGCACTCGTAGTACGCAGTTGCGAATTATTCCCAGAGTGCCTTGCGGACAAAAGTTACAACAGCGCATTTCGCACAGAGCACCGAAACGGAATGGGACGATAGCTTCTAGCGAAAACGGACTCGGCTCTGCAGATGTGCGAAGCGACGTACGTCCCGGCGAGAATATAGGTCCGGAGAGGCGGACGCCCGTCGGTTCCCGGCGCGGGGCGTAGTCGGCCGAGAAAAGCGCGGGAAGCGGCGGAGAAACGTCACGTACATGGCGGGCGATTAGGAAGAAAACCAAATCGGATCGCGGGGAAATAATACACGTCGTTTGGACACGTACAGCCACTGAATATTGAAAAGTGGACTAACTATTTGTTGAAGTGTACCTACCAAGAGTCTAGGAAAACTCGTGTAGTGATATAAAACTCTATATCGTTGTTGGACATCCGCATTTTATAAAAAAAAAACGTTCTTCAATCTCAGTCGCCATTTTACTTTCTCGTAAACGATAGTAGTAGAATTTCTAAGATATTTTATACTGAATAACTTATTATCTTAATTATTAGTCACTGAAAATAATATTGGAATATAATATGTTTTTTAATTTTCGTCGTGTTTTTCCATTGGTTTACAATATTGGTACTTTGAGGATGTCCGACCGCCGGGTAATATCTACATTCACAATATCGCGGGTTTTATCGCAGAAAAATATAAATAGGTTGTTTGCGGAGTTCTGATAACGCATTTGGATCGACCGCCGGTTTACTAGATAAGCGTGCTAACAGATACAGAACTGATTTGATGTTTAGCGCTAATTTGTATTCTCTGAAGATTTGCGGAACAATAAACCTGCAAAACTCTCCACCGTTGTAGAATCATTCGCGCTATCAGTGCGTTTATTCCTGTGGAGACGTTCCCGTTTGAGTAGCAGTTAATTTGGTGCGTTACTTAATTAACAAAAATACCTTTTCAATTTGTTTTTACATCAGTTCCTAATTAATTACTCAACTCCCTTTTTTATTTATTTTTCTTTTAATAATATTAATATTACCACAAAAATGTTAACGTGCTCAAAAAAAAGTTTTTTTTATCACGAATGATAGCAAAATATGTACCGTTACGTTTATATGTGGGAAACCGATATTTTTATTGCGGTTATCATCATTCAATTGTAATTATGTCACAAAGGTTAAAATAATAAAAAAAAAAAACTAACAAACTTACAATAAACCACATTACTGATTACACATAATCACGGATTAATTTTAACGTCGACCGGTTTCGATACCATTGTATCTTCGTCAGAATGACGCTTTATGTTATCGCGCTGTCATGGCGAACGTACAGCGGTATCGCAAGCTGTTGGCATTAAAAATAATCAATATGGTTTACACAAAGGTTATAGTTTTATGAAATTAATATGTTAAGTATTTAAATTAATTGATGCAATAGTTACTTTTTGAAATGTTATAAATTGTGTGTTAATTAGTTTCAATAATGCGTTTGACCGTATGGATGTCCCTGTAGACAAACATACAGCAAGATCATTACCAGATGACAAATCTATGTACGGTTCGTGAGAAAATACTACAGACGTCTCTAGAATGGAATAAATTAAAGGTTTTCAGATTTGAAACACATAAAGAGGTTTCAAAAATTTGATAATGTGTGGATGTGGATCTTACGATGGAATCAGTGAACCTTGCATTGTGTAGAGTGATCACTTAAGCCAGCTCATACAGGTCGTAAACCCTGGGCCATCCAATAAAAAGGCTTCCATACACGTTTCTCATACAATAAATAGTTTCGTCTCCGTGAGACTTCTATAATTTATCTTAATTAATCTAGAAAGATGTTTTGTGTATTTAGCTAGTTATATTATTTTGTAATTAAAAGTTCTTAGATAAAATAAAAAATGTCTAACCAGAAAGTTAACATTATAAACATAAATAAGTAAAATGTTAATAAATGCTTGTTTTAATAAATATTTAGGTATATTGACTAGAACAAAAAAATTAGCAATAAATTTCTGAAGAAAAAAATTCATGACAATTCTGAAAATTAACGTAGACCTAAAACCGCCAAACTAGATTGATCACCTAATTAAAACTGAGCTCCGTGATTTATAAACAGTGTTATTTTGAAGGTTGTGTTTACAGAGGGTGGCAGTATTAGGGAGACTCAAATTCATTAATTGGGTAGAGTGATATCAGAAAAATTAGTGGCAACTTCTAACGGCTAGCAGGTAGCTACATGATGTAGGTGGGATGTGTCGCAGAATCGAAGGGTCATTCACACCATTGACCGACATTACAAAGGTGTTGTACGAGTGCGCTGAAAAAAATTGATCAGCGATGACCCCCGTAGGTTTATGGTGCATTTTTATAAAATAATTTAACATGTTCCGTCTTTTTAATATGTATTTGATCGATGAATTTTTTATTGAAGTTATTTTTTATTATTGATTGATTAAACTTTGTTAATTCATATATGCATACATGTCTTTGTTCTTACTGATATACACTTTATAATTGTCTTTACTTAATTTGTGATTTATGTACTTGGCAAAAATATATATATATTTTTTTTTTATTTCAACATTCTGTCACAGAGTATTAATTTGTAAAGAGATGAATAAAACCCCGTTTTTATGAGAGATTTTATGGATAAGTGCAGAAGAATGTCCCCCTTGCGTCTATTTAAGGCACATTTTACATACGCATTATTCTAGCATAATAAAATCCCCTAGCAAACAAAAGAAAAACAACAATACAAAAATTATTACAGGAGATATTGTGTTACAAATTTCTTAGGTATATGTACACATTTTTAAACGATCATGCAAGCAGATATTATTCACATTTAAAATGTACACTGTTATCTAGATATGTATAAGTTTCTTATTTTATTGTAATAGGTGCAAACCGCAGAAATAAAATAAATAAATAAAATTAACGTTAAATTGAAATTTCTTATAATATAATTCTTTGATAGGTTAGGAAATTAAAAAGCGCATCGAATACCGTATACGTCACATTATGCTGTAGGTACCACTTCGAGAGAGGGTTCAAGGCGAAGACGCGATTAGCGAAAGGACATGTCGAGGGTCGTTTGTTAGCTTCGAAGCTGGTGATTCCATCTCAGATGACGAATCGGGAAAGAATTCTGATTATCAAGCCGATCTGGAGGCCGGGCAAGAGAGCGAAATTTGAACCACTAGGACACTTGATACTCTTCAATTGACGTTGATGGTGACAAGTGACTACGCTCCCGAGTGAAAATTGTACGTAAGTAATAAGATTTTAATTTTGGTAATGTTTTATGTTTATAAAAAAAACGGTGGATAATTATGCATCAACTAATAATAAACGATGATCGCAATACGGCGGGAACAATAAGCGAAGATATATTCACTCCCTTTCTTTTAACTCGTAGCGTCTACTTGTCGGCTTGTGCGTCGAAAAAACTTTGGATCGATTTTTAACCCTTTTCCCGTGATCCAATCGAGCTGAAACTTTGCAGGCAGACTAGTGGCGACGATGAAAAAGATCTAACAAATTTTAGTTTAATTTTTTTTAATAATTATGGTATCATTTTGGATTTTTCGAAATTTTAACGATTTATATATTGTTTAATTTTCGAGCCCGACGCTTGTAGGTGCGAAACCTGTTTCAGTGATAAAGAGAGTATAATAAAAACTTTTTTTATTATACTTATGGGTTAGTTTTTTATGGTTAAAATTTAAAAGGAAACAGGCCACGTACTAATGCAGGCAGACTACAAGAGGGAGGCAGGCTCCGTTGCCGGGGATGTCTGGACCTCCACCACCACGCCCAGACGCGATGGGCGCTGCGTCTCCATCGTCCCACGCGGGCAGACTGAAGGAGGCCAGTAACAACAAAGATGAAAGATGCAAGAAGGCATCATCTGCTAGAGATATTCAGTTTCGAAGGTTCGAATAAGAATTTTTCGAATACTTCGGCAATGTTTGGATTGTCGCTTTCCGGGGAGGTGAAATTTTTACAAAAATGTGGTTGTATATGTATATAAGTATATAAGACAGTCCCTAACAAAAAAAAATTACGTTGGAGCTTTTGGAGTTTGGCTTTACATACAAAATGGGCGCATTCTTCCGTTTTTACGTCAGTTTATTTTAAGAAAAAATTAAAAAGACTTTTTTAATTTTGTATTTCGGGCAAGAGAATTTTATAGGTATTTATGTAAAAATTCAAAAAAACGTTCGATATATGCGAATTCCTGATTTCGAACACGTTATACGAGTATACCTAATATAACTCATTCATTTTATTTTCATTCAAATAAACTGCGTTCTAAATATATTAAAAAGTACCTACCTGCTACAAAAATATAACTTATTATAGTTATTTTCTACAAAATTCGATACACTTGTCAAACAACATTAAAGAGAAAAAAAATTTACAGAATTTAGATAGGTACAGTCAATTTGTAGACATTTTTATAATAAATTTGCAGTTAAAAGTGGACTAAATGATAAATTTAAGTCACAAGTAGCGACATTGAACAATGATTAAACATGAATATATCATTATACGTTATAAGGTAAGTGTTGTGTTGCGCAGAGGCTCACCTCAAAGTTTCCGTGTCCATAAGCGAACTTTGGTCAGGAACTAAATCGGTAATCGCGTCGTCGGCATAACACACATAACAAAGTGTTTGCGATATCTTTAGCTTTCAGCAGTTGTCAAATTATTAGTACGACTAGTAGACTGGCTGAATGTAACCGGTGAAAACACGTATTATATTTTCTACAAAAACGTTTACGCACACACATGTAAACAAGCGTAAGTAAACATGTATTTTTTCTCAAGATTGTTAATGTATTAAAATGATAAAAACCTTGAAAAAAATACTTTTTTCAATTTTTGCAAGGTTTTTATCATTTTATTCAACTTGTATTAAAGCGAATGAATTTTTCATAATCGAAATAAGATACTGTAATGATAGTTCAACTTTTTGCAAAAAATAAGTAAGAAATATTGAAAAAAAATGCAAACTTTGATATTGCATATCTCCAGAACTATTGTATTAGGCCATGGTTGCTTGAACATTTTAGACTCTTAACATAGTCAGGAATCTACCTGCAAAGGTACACCCTGTGTAACCTGAATGACGGGCGTACTACTACGGACAGGCAACAGTCGGTTTTTCGTGGATAAATTTATTACATGAAAAAATACAAGAGTTTCGAACATTTTACACGGTTTTAATACAAACTTGGTAACATAAAAGCGCATATCGAAATGAAATGATATTTTCAGATGAAAAAATCTCGTGAAAAATACTTCATTGTGAGTTTTTATTCCACATTTTTAGTGGAATTTTCATTGTTGCAGCACTTCTGCTGAAAATATTAAATTTATTACTGTTATGTTAAGTGAATCGTGAAAAACACTACCAACTTGCTTTCGTACAACCAGATAAAAAAGGTTAATAACAGTAGCATTATATTTAAACGGTATTTTGTTTTTAATAATTGAAAAAAACCGCAACTTAAAATACAATGTAATATATTTATAGGAAATAATATCTTATTGTTACTTGTTGTTGTGTGTTTTGTTAATATGTAGGATGACCAAAATGTAACTAACTAACTAACCATCACGTTGGTTTTTTTTTTAAAACACATCAATATTCTTGCTATTTTCAAACTAAGCTAAACGCTTGTGCTATGAAAACAGGAGTAACTTGCTAGTCTGGAGTGAGGTTCGAACCCGCGACCTTTGGATCACGAGGCGAGTGTACTGACACATGAGACCAACAAGCTACTCCCAGAAGGATAGGCAGAGAGTCAACGTCATATAAGAAAATAAACAATGGGCGAAAAATACTCTAGTGTCATAGAAAATGGATTATAGAACAGAAAATAAGTCCGAGTAAAACATATAACTGTCATAAAAAACGTTAATACAAGTTCAAACGGAATAAACATGGACAAAAATGTATTATAGTAAAATAATGAAGTATCGTACAACGGAAAATGAAGACGGATTATGGATTGATGGTCACCGTATTTATTGCGAGCAATTTCAACGTGCGGTCGCTCTAAAGTCGATCCCATATTGATGTGTCACGCAGTCTCTCTTATATCCAATAGCAGGACAGCGCTAATACATTTATGTTGTGCGTATTACACACCAACTTATCAATGTAGGTACTCCTAGGGCATCCCTGTACTGCAACTTTAACAAAAAATTGAAATAATCACCGTTTTTTTCTCAGTTTTCAGAAAACATTACTAGCAGACCTCATCGAATCCTGGAAGGTACCTACGATCATGTTTTTATTAACATATAGCCGCCATGTTGGAATATAAATAGTCCAATCAGGGAAAATCTGAACCCCACAAGTGACACGCTATTGGTCACGTTACATTTCCGCTACCGCAAAAGAACAAGAGATTTTTACTAACCGATCGCACGTCCCCAGCACGCAACACATCAACAGATAAAATATATATTATATCCACGTATTTACAGGTCTTTTCATATAAGCTTGCAATTGAGTTAGTGTGGGTACATACCCCTCTCGTATCGTAAACTTAACACAACGAAGCAGTGCGCGTATTACGCACTGTACCCACACTACCTCAATTGCAAGCTTATACGAAAAGACCTATACAGTTCAGAAGAAGAAATGTAAATTTAAAACATTTTTTGAAACATTTAAAAATCTCTTCCGTTAGTAAACAGTTGCTTAGCATTTTGCAGATTTTAGGTTTTAGGTACGCATCATTTTTTAAGTTTTTTTTAACAATTTTTCGGAAGTGAAACGCATTTTTTTATAACGAGTATAGTTGAAATTGCTCTAGGACGAATTGGGAGGGGGGAGGGGAGCTTACGTGTTTACGCATCAAAAATTCGCATAGCTGAGGGCTAAACTTAAATATATACACGCCCACACACATCTAAACGCACAAAAACTTAATTTTCTTCTTAGTATTATTATGAACACAACTTTTTACTATAATTTACAAGGGTAAAGAATTGTTGTTTATCTTCCTCTTTTTCTTTTAGTAGATCTGTTAATCTGTGCTATAGAAAACTACGCCTCCTGGGATGACGAGGTCCAGCTATCTCTCCATCTTTTCGGTGGTCTTCCCGGTAGGCGTCGCCCAGAGGGTATTTCATTCGCTGCTGTATGCACGAGTCTGTCACTGCCCATTCTGGCTTCGTGATCCCGCCAGAAACTTCTTCTGGATCTACTCCAACGTGCTATGTCCTCTATTTTGCAAGTTTTCCTTATCTCTTCATTTCGGACACGGTCACGTAGAGTTTTTCCAGTAATGGATCTCAGCACCTTCATTTCAGTTGTTCTGAGGAGTCCTTTGGTGCGGGATAGTGTCAGCCCGCGTCTCTACAGTGTATGTCATAATAGGTCGCACGCATGTCTTGTATATTTTGACCTTACTTTCAATATGCATATTTTTGTTTTTCCAGACCAAATTCTTGAGACATCCCGATACGGTGGATGCTCTGTTAACTTGCTCGTTGTTTATCTGATGTTTACAATATTGCATTGTATATAAATACATGTTGGAGAGAATTGTAGGCATCCAGTATCAACAAAACATTTAATTTCGTAATGTTTCATTAACCTACAAAACAGAGTATGTGTACAGTGTATGTGCGGTGGTGACTAAATTCGGTATAAATTATTAATGCTAAAAATACAACTTTAAAATCGATATATGGTTGTATGAAAATTAAACCGCCACAACATTCACCTCACTGCCAGGAAAATGATTGGTTTTCGGTGTAGGGATGTTAGATTACCTCGTGGTATTATTTACTAACTTAAGCTACTACTTACTAACTTTAACACAATGTGTAACTTTTAAGTATTTAGTTTTTAGCTATTTAGCCTCTTCTGCAGATGCTCTACATCTTCTTACTATTAAATGGTACAGAGTAATGCTGGATCGAAAGAAATTAGTACGTGATGATTATAGTAGGGATGACACAGGAACCCCACTCATAATTACGAGAGGAAGAGGAAGTGTTCGTTAAAATTCGGTCGAATTGAGTTAGTATAAAAAAAATCAATTTTTGTTAGTGATGCTCAAAACAATTATTTTAACGGGTTACACAATAACTGTTATTTGAGGTTTGTATTCGATCGCATCAATGCCAATGATAGGTAACTGATTTTTCGCAATTTGACGGGAACTAATAGTTCGCTGGACAACAGTTAAATTTCAGTTACCAAAATAAGATACAAGTCTATATTGAGTAACCGGTAAAAATAACGTTTAGACCATAAATAATTTAAGCGAGGCTACTTTTAATGTATACAGTCCAATGATTTGTGATAAATATTTGAAATGTCTTGAGATAAATAAATTAATTAACAGGAATAGATTAAGAATACTCAACTATACCGGGGAACGGTGAAGGTCAAACCGTTATTTTAACCGATTACACATTGTACAGTTATTTGATATATGTAACTAATTGTATCGATAATTGATAACTAAGATATTAATGGATGAATTGCGAAAAATTAGTTTCCAATCATCAATACAATCAGACACTAACCTCTTAAACGAATAGTATATTACCAGTTAAAATATGTACCATCACAACCGTAGAATGTGGCGTTGAATATCAACAATTATGCCGTTCATTTATTTGACGAAGTGAAAATATAAGTGAATTCCATTACTTATTTTATTTAGGTTTTCATATATTTAATCTAGTAGAGAAAGCTATTGCTGTACCTACTTTCAACATACGAGTATGATATCCTAAGTCCCGAATACAGAGGAAATACTTTAATCTTTAAATAATTAAGAATTGATTCTGTATTCGGGCCTAAACGATAGTAATGTTAAAATAGTATTTGTTTGTACGCGTAAAGTTTCTATGAAAAGTCCAAGACGTCTGTCAGAGATCATCACGTCAGAATTGACGAAGTGTACAATGTTATAAAATAGCGATTGTTAAGATAACGCAAACCAAGAAGTACACTCCCGAATATATTAGGTGTCCCTCGGACGCGTCAATAGGAATGATTTTATTCCGTAAAATAAATATTTAATATTACAGTTTCAAGAATCGCTAGCGAGAACGTTTCTAGGAAATGAGTCAATTGTAAGATTACATTATTCCGTGAAAATAATTCGCAAAGTGAATATTGTCTGCAACATGATGACAATAAGTTTCACTGTTATTTTTCTGTCATCGTATGTAACCTAACTATTGGATTTCTTCTCTTTTTCCTCATTAATGAATGTAAAATGTGGACTGCGGATAGTAAAATAAAATAATTAAATATATATTTTGTCAATTTTCTCGTGTTTCTCAAAAAAAAAATACATACATAAATGCGAACAGTGAATATTATTCGATATTTGAGTTATTTAGAAAACATTAATAACCTCGCAGGACTATATTCCTGCCTTGATTATGAGTCGAAAATGTCCAAGCAGCCATGACCATCAACAATAGTTATGGAGATATGCGGCATCTAAGCTTGCATTTTTTTTCTCAATATTTCTGACTTATTTTTTGTAAAATGTTGAACTATCATTACAGTAACTTATATCTAATATGAAAAATTCATTCTCTTTAATACAAGTCAAATAAAATAATAAAAACCTCCGAATTCCAATTGGAATTTCAGCAGGGTTTTTATAATTTTATTTAACTTCTATCCAAACAAATGAATTTTTCCGTAAACAATATAAGTTACTATAATGATAGTTCAACGTTTTGTAAAAAAATAAGTCAGAAATATTGAGAAAAAAATATTACACAACTCCATAATTATTGATATTGGTTATGGTATATTGGTCTTGGCTGATTGAACATTTAGAATCATAATCGTGGCAGGAATATCATCCTACGAGGTTATTTTGTTTTCCAAATAACCCTGCATATAGACAAAATATTACAAAGTAAGTTAAATAATTTGATACATATTTTAACAGCTTTCTCATGTTTCTCAAGTTGGATAATTTTAAAGATTAAAAGATTACATATATAAATGTGAGCAGTGGATGTTATTCGACATATAGATAAGCAACCAAATAGATACCTCCGCAGTCATGGGTATGCTCTCCATCCTCAATAGTGTCGTCTGAAGGTGCATCATGCGCGTCGTCCGACATGTCGGTACACTGTTGTACGCTTAAATTATGAAATCAAGTGCCGAACTGCGAATCAGCTTAGTCACACAACTAAAACCCAAGTGCACAGAACGGACGCTTTTACATTTATTTGATAACATGAACAAAACACAACAGGTCGACAGACGCGATTTTCGTTTTCAATATCACTAAAGTTAACGTCACAATTTGATTAATGTAAGATAGAAACTCGCGCGGGCACAGGCGGTACAGATGTGATGTTATCACGACACTTTGTTTACGAACTGTCAAAACGCCAGCGCGACTGTCGCCCGCCGCGCGCCGCACGCCCTCCACACTGAGACGCGCGCGGCTGCCGGCGGCTCGTGACGTCACAGCATGATGCATCAATGGAAGATACGCGCGTCCTTGAGGGCGCCGGGCCCGAGATAACGTCGGCTCTTCTCCGCGGCGGAGTCGCACGTGGCGCTGCTCGACTGGTCCACGCGGGAAATATTCTATTCGCCGAATGTGCGTGCGTGCGTCAGATGTCCATTAAGTCGAGATTCGTACGGCTTCGCATGACTAATTCTTACTATGCTGGTATATTAGCAAGGTATTACTGCACTGCGTACCAGCAAAAAAGCTACCCCTTACGAAAGATTATGGGAAATAAATAAATAAATGAAGGGATCTAAATACTCAAAAAAACTTTTTTTTTTACTTTATCTTACAGCTTCAAGTTCTAATACTAATTTGAGTCACCACTCATTCAAAAATTGTTATAGCAATTTCAAGTGGTAGGTGAATTTTTAAACGAATCACATCATTCTTTTACATTTTTCTAGAAAATCTCTTTTTCAGAGTTTGCAAAACACATATCTCAAAAACTATCTGGGCGATTTTGTTCAAATTATGCACACATACAATAACATTACCTACGATGTACACTGCGGTTTATTTGATAAAATGCGCTTTTTGCTTATTATATAATTTAAACAATCGATTTTTTAGGGAAAAAATCCAAATTACTATCAAACTGAACCCACTTGCCTAAAAAAAATTCGATATGCTACATTATTTAACAAGAAAATGCAACATTCTTCATTTCGCTCGAGCCCTGGCGATATGATTATCTCTGCCAGCTGCGCGCCTCATATGAAAGGAAGGACCTTTACGCCATTTTGATATTTTCAAAATGATTCTCCAAATCGCGTAATTTCACTAGCACGAGTACGTGCGTCACAATTGTATGGTACCCAGATACACAAATACTACGGCACTATACCAAACGCGCGAGCTGATACGTCACGACTAATCATCTGGGTTTTAATAAAGTCGTATTTATAAAGATTTTTATAAAAAAAAATTAACATTGAAAACATCGCCCCACACTATCCATACTGATTCACAGAATATAATTAATATTTATGAATCTATTTCATATATATTCCATCAGTATTGTGAGTCTATAAATATGAGAATTTTCCCTGAATATATATATATGAGATTATTCACTGTAGGTATATATTTTTCCGGTATATATGAGAATTTTCCCTATTATATTAAAAGTTAAAATATATTCATTTCTGTTTACGAGTTCGGTTACTATAAGATGTGAAGCCGGTTATTTTAATATAAGATTTTTAACATTGTCTTTTTAAAACATTATTATATCTAAAGTGTAAAACAGATCTAAGGTATTGATGGTAATATTTTAAGCGAAATCGAAAGCAAACAACTGTACGGAGAAATAAAATGTTAATTTTGGAGTAATGGAAACACATGCATGTTGCAAATTTAAAATGGAAATATAATGAAAAGTCTACAGAAATTATCATTATTTATTTATTTAGGTCACCGTATTAAAAATAAATTAAATTTTTAATACAGGCAGAATTTGAATACATATATTGAAAATATTTTAGATATTTTGTATTGAAAAACAAACTTAGAAAAGATTTTCTTTTACAACAAAAACTAGAATACAAGGAATTCGATTTTGATATTGCATTCATCAAATGCAGAAAATATGAATGGTCCTTTTCAAGGGATTCGCAGATATTTATTATCTGGATGTAACATATCTGACTCAGTTTGAGACTTCTTTGGTGCTCCAAACACTTCACTCCTGCGAACTCCACGTTATCTACGTCACAGACTGTGCATTAAATTTTGCACTTTTCTCAAAATCTAGTCAGTACCATCAGTAATAGCATAACAAATGTTCGGGAAAAAATCTTTAGTGGTCTCTGGTTGGATACTATAAAAATTATAAAAACAGCAACCAGTAACTCGCATTCACATAATACTAGACAAGCATTACGAAACCTTGACGAAATACCAAAAACTAAGACAACACATGGACAGAAAAATTACTCATACATAGGGCCTAAAATATTTAACATATTTAAAACAGACTTCCCGGAAATCAGAATATACTCAATTAATAAAATAAAAGCTTTAGCAAACAACTGGCTTACCTCCAAAGGTAGAACAGCAACTGAAAATTTACTTACTGTAATTGCGTAATAATGTCTTTAAATAAAAATATATACCTATATAAATTAATTAATTAATTAAGGAAAATAAAAAAATAATCTTAAACAAAACTTTAACCCTTTTTACATTAAACAATTATTCTACACATATTTACACTTGGACTTATGACTAACTCAACTTTCACTAACATTCCACTTGATACTCTGTAGATACATAATAACTACCTTATGAAAATAAATACTACTGACGAACTCGAAAAAATATTATAATTGTGCTCTTTAACGCCACTCTGGGACAGGCGTAGCCTAGTAGAGTGGCATAATCCACAAATTAAACAAAACAAAAAAATGTGTAATTTATCTTATGTTTTATCTTATGTTTTATTGTTAAATTAGTATTAAGTATCTTATTTGTAAACAAGGATTTTTTTAAATAAATAATTTAAAAAAAAATCTATTAACGCGGAGCTCACTATGTATGACAGTTGTCGCAAGCCATAGGTTTTGTGCACCCAGAAATGAACGGTCGGTTCTGTCACGGCAAATACAAAATTGCGAATATATGGTTGATTTGTGCTTGAAACTTTAATGTCGGCCTTTAAGTGATGCAGTCCAGGAAATACCGGCAGAATTTTTAAAGTAATAACCAGTCCTATCTAGTGAATTACGCGCTCAAGTTTTCCCTATAGAGAACCCGAACCAGCAGCATAAAACACAAGAAATTTGCCCCGACAGTAAAATTTTACTGCACGCCACTGCATATTCGTATTGATAATAATTACACCATATTATGTTAATATGATCGCTTGTCAAGTTTGGCAACTTTTATCTTTTCTTCTACAAAGGTTTTACTACAGTTGAGAACATCATTTCATTATTTATTCAAGATGCCGGAATAAATTACCAATGACAAGTTGCACCAATTTTTTTTCCCTAGCGCAATATACGGTCCCGATTACATAAATGATGTAAAATGTTGTCGCAAGCGAGTTTAAAAGAAGTTATTCCAATTTAAAAATCGTAATGATTTCCTTAGTAAGTTTGACAGATTAGCCATCTTATCTATATGATACGCGAGCTATAGACAATTATTCAATGATTCAAATACTTATACATAGATACGTGTAAAAATTCAAAGGAAAAGGCTGATTTTCTAAGCTAATGCGCCATTTTCTATGAATAAAACAGTGGAAACATATAATTTGTATGGGCATCTATGGCGTGAAGTGTCAAAAAAGTATCATTTTTAAACTTAAAATAACTACTTTTAAACTTTATTGCGACAAAATTTTACAAAATTTTGGTAACATTGGTAACTTTAGCCTTAGGAATAAACTAATTATGAATGTTGGCAAGTCATAAGTTGAATAATTCGTGAAGGAGGAAAGTAAGACAACGTGTGAAATACTAGCAGACAACGAATATTTGAAACAAGTAGACTAGTTTGTACAATTGGGAAGTATATTCGATATGTGAACGGTGCTTTGAATACAAATTTCATATAGGAACTTGCTAACCGAGGCAAGAATAGAATAGTACTAATACAGACGTGTGGAATCTTGCAGCTGGCAGAAGAGGAACGAAAGTAAACTGAATGCAGTGGAAATGAGATCACTTCGACGTGTTTGTAGTACATCCATTTATGATAGAGTAAATAAATATAGAACAATTTAGGAAAGAATATTTAGCTAATCATAAAGTAGTGAATACAATTAAAAAGGGTCATATCGAGCGAATGAATGAGGAAAGAATGGTAATAAAGATACGACGAAAGTGTTGATGGCGCCAGAAAGAGAGGGCGACCGGGGAATACTTGGCATGACTGAATCAACCAGATCCTGGTAGATTGTCCTGTAAGGAACCTCAACAATTGTCTTCGCTTGTATGCGAAGATGCATGAATGTGGATAAGACGAGAACTGTGTGTCATGACAGAAAAGTGCGACGTTCCATCCTCTCCACCTAACTAAACCGGTCGAAGGAAACAAAGGAACAGGGAATTCAAGAAAAATCATCAACCGTAACGTAGATTAAAATATCATTACAAAAGATGTCCGCGCGGTAAAGGGTAAAGCAGTGCTCGAGAAAGAAGCTGGTTTCTTTATTACCAAGAAAGCCGACAACTACATTACACGAACAAGACAAAAAATTCGCGGAAACATTGTCTTAACACAAAAATGGGTTCTAATTAAACCGGCCGGGCCGCACAGAAGGAATTGCTTTCTGCAGCAAAAAATAGCCACCGAACGTCGTAAGCGCGGTGCCGCCGCGCCAGGGGAACTCGGGCCTTGTGCGGCCGCGGCGCTGGGGAGACTATTGCTAGACGATGGGCTGGAGCGCGATGTCAACACGGAGGAAAGGGCGGGAAGGCGGAATGGCGAAAGGCGGGAAGAGTGAGCGACGGCCGCCATCGTCCGGCCTAATCGAGAGGTCAGCCCCGATTACTTTTATCTAAAACATCATCAGATTACACACCGGCTAGTAGGGATGGGCGTTGAATGGACGGACTAGTTGAAATCAACCGTTGACGTTGCGTCGACGCGTCGACGGTTTACGTTTATCGCATGGACTAGTTGAATTCGTAGACGGTGGTCGGCGAACGCCGTGGACGATGGACGATTCGACATTCAACGTAGTGCAAAGCAACGAGCGAGAGCAAGACAAAACGTCTCCGTTTATTTCTCCCTCATCTCTCGCTGTCGACTTGTAGACGCCATAGACGTCATAGACAACTCGACGGGTAATCTCATTTCAACTCTAAAGTACACGACCATAGAGTGCAGATTTGTGTACACGAACTATGACAAAGACTTGAAATTTGAATGCATGCGTAGCGTGAGATAGGCTTAATAAGCTATTATCTATTATTTTTTACTTGATTTGTGCGATGTGCACGTGCAACGTTTCGGTGAATTCCCAATTTTGCGCTGCATAAAATAAAACAATTCTGTTTAATTATTCTATTTTTTATTGAACTTATATTTTACTGCTTACACCTGATATTGTTGTGTATACCTACTTCTTTCTTTATTATATATAGAAAGAAGTATATAAAACAATATGTAAAAGCATATAATGTGCGTAAACAAATAAATAATAAAATATTTATTTTTACATATAAAATTAGCGGTAGCGTAGCGTAACAAGTAGCGGTTTTACTTTCTCCGAAACTATATTCCTTCGAAATTCTTTAAATTTTAAAAATTAACGTAATAAAAATAGCCAAAGGTTGAGCCGTCGAGCAGCGTCGCGTCGAATCGTAGACAGTTGACCATCGTCCCGATGTTTAGATAGAACGTCCGCGTAACGAAGTTGACGCGTCAACTAGTTAACGAATTCAACTAGTTGATCGTCTCGTCGATGGACGGACGTGGACGGTCTCGTTTCGTCGACGGTAAATACGTCGGCTAGAGATACATTAATCGTGATTACAATAGCGATAAAACATCATCGACCATATTCGACATCCCCATACATAAAAGGTACCCCCTACGTGTATTTATTGCGTTTTATTATTTTTTTCTTTCATAAAATAAATTAATTACTTAGTTCGAACCACTTTATTATTTTTTATATTTTAATCAGGGTTCGAGGATATATATCATGATATGTATCACTATATTTATGGCTTGATTTTTATTTTTGACATGTATCCAAAAAATCTTTCTACGGTGGTTAATAGATGGCGCTAGTTGTATTTTAAAAATGCTACAGATTTGTTTTTTTAATATCTGTGGTCGTTACTAGATGGCGCTGCCATCTGTTGACTTTTTGGGGTATTATTTTACACAATAAATCAGAATTGGGTAAAATCCGTATATGTAATACTGGAGTACTACATATATGGTAAAATCATTGTGGTCGGCTGTAATAGTTCAATTTATTACTGTTTATCCATCCATAGTTTTAATAAATAATAATTCATGCACAAAATAAAATAATAAGTTTCCTTGTTTGTATCAATCGACGTGTGCAAAGAAGGAGGAAAAAAGTTTAGGTATATATCCATTTCTTTATATTATTATTATTATTATTGATAATGGGCAGGCAGCTTAAGCTGATAGGCCCATATCACTGTCTCTCATTTGAATATCCAGCCTATTCTTAAATTGGTTGACACTGGCTGCAGACACAACATCCTCGGGCAAACTGTTCCACATATTGACCACTCTATTGCTTAATGCATGCTTTCTTGGGTTACACGAGAACCGAGACTTGTTCAACTTCAGGTGATGTCCTCGAAGGCCCACATTAGTGTTAAATGCAAACATATCTGTCATATTAAGAATATTGTAGAAGAATATATATCGGATATATATCCAAAAATCCGACTTTTTGATTTTTTAGTGTAAAAATCGGATTTTTTCGAACCCTGATCTTGATACTATTGTATCTTCGGCATCAAGATCAACAAATTCACAATTATGATGGGAGTGGAGGAAGAAATAGGGAGGAGATGAAATAGATAATACATGTATACTCTCAATTCATTTTCTAGGGTGCCAAAAATCAAGACGTCTCCAGAAAGTCGCATTCATCTCCCCTGTCTTGCGCCGCTTCAGTTGTTGCCGACCAAAATTCAGAAAAAAAGCTATTTACCAATACATTTTACGTTGGCAAATAACTATTAAAAGCATTCAAGTAATGAGGATTTTCCGAGCACAATGAGACAACGCAATAGAGCGTATATGATTATTAAATTCATATTATTTGTAGACGTATAAACATTTTGAATCATTTAATTTTTGAAAACAGACGATATTCAAGATAAACTTCCTTCCCATAGAGGTTCGTTAAAAATGTTCTTAGGTTTTCACGGCCGTCCAGAATCTTCTGTGTATAGTTTTCTGGGATATTCTGCCGTGTATATGTGACCTCTCTGGCCAACGTTTCGGATCCCTTTGCAGGGTCCATCATCAGGGCTAATGTGATGAGTGAGTGTTGAAGTGTAGGTTAAGTATTGCCTTGTAATACCTTGTAATGTTAAGGACCTCTTAAGACCAGCGAAGGATCGGGATCCCCTTGAGACCGACGGTGTTTATAGGCTCAACTGTCAAAATTGCGACAAAGTGTATGTGGGACAAACAGCACGCACGATTTTAAAGAGGGTTGATGAGCATAAAAAGAGTATACAAACTCGGTCACCCGAAAAAATCGGCATTGGCTGAGCACTTTCTAGATACGGGCCACCATTTTTCATTTGAGCCGAAAATCTTAAGAAAGCCCAAAAGTCACCACACGCGTCTGGTTAAAGAAGCAATTGAAATATACAAGCACCTGGTAAACATTAATAGGGATGGCGGTCTCAAGTTAAAAACCTCGTGGTATCCGGCGCTGCAGGATAAATCAAATCGACGATCCGCACAGTCCGACATCCGTTAGTAGATACATAACACACTACATCAAGACACACACCTTGCTTTCGACACGGTACCGCAATCCAGTATTTAACATAACACCAACTTGGAGACACCCTGACTTCGGTACGGTATTACAAGGCTATACTTAACCTACACTTCAACACTCACTCATCACATTAGCCCTGATGATGGACCCTGCAAAGGGATCCGAAACGTTGGCCAGAGAGGTCACATATACACGGCAGAATATCCCAGAAAACTATACACAGAAGATTCTGAACGGCCGTGAAAACCTAAAGACGATATTCATTTTACAGAATTCCATTTTTAATCAATACTTTAAGTATAAAAAACTATAAATTTTATTTATCTAGGCCATTTATAAATTAAATTATAAATCCAAAGAATCGTGTTTGATTTTTATAATATTGATTATAAAGTTTCTCTTTTTGTGTTTAAGCTTTTTGCGGCGAAATAAGAAAATACAAATTGTCTTAAACACACGCGAGTTTTTGTGCGTGATCAGAAAGGTAATCAGGGAAACTGAAAATGTAATCATAGTACTAGAACTGACCTGATCTGTCCGTGTCGGGGTGGTGATGAGGAGGGGCACTGAAGGCGCTGGAGCAGCCGGCCCGGCGGCCCAGGGCTCCGCCCAGCGGCCCGCGGGACTCCATCGAGGGACCTGCAAATCATTTTGCCATTTAAAGCAGCTGCCTATTTTTTACTGCTTATAACATGCAACAATATACGAGTACTATCGATATACATACATAAGTTATTTGTTACAAGAATAAATAATATACTATTTTTAAGTGCTGGTGGTATACAATTCAAAACACACGATTCTCTTCTATAAAGTTATTTATTTAGTAGGTAATTCACGTTTATACTCCCTTTCTTTTAACTCATAGCGTCTGCTTATCTGCCGAAAAAACTTTGGATCGATTTTTAATCCTTTTCCAGTGATCCAATCGAGCTGAAACTTTGCAGGCAGACTTGTGGCAACGATAAAAATGACAAATTTTCGTTTAAATTTTTTTAATAATTTTTAAAACTTTTTATTTAATTCGTAACTCAAAATTCTCAATATATTAAAATCTTCTCGAACATTAAAACACATTTTAATATGAATGAATTCGCCGGTTCTGTGAATCCAATGAAATTCTGCTTAAGTGTTTCATAAAATGCCATTTGAAACTTAAACTTTCGCAACAAATAAAATAATTGCGCAATCGTAGTTATTTTGTGCTACCTATAAGCAGCGTCATCTAGCAGCATTAGTCACGAGCATCGTTATATGGAGAATCATGTATTTTGATAATGTATAATTATTATTTTTTCTTTACGTCATTTTTCGTGACAATCAATTTCTAAAAATAACATTGGTGCTTTAATAGTTTACTTTGCGCTCTTGAAAGATGGAATTTTTAAGACACGTGAAGGTAATAAGGGTGCAAAATCGCTGTTCTCATACATGAATATGTAGTGGGACGTACACCCCAGATAAAATTCATGGGCGCAATATTTGTTAAATTAACTTCTAAATCAAAGCGAGACGCACTGAGGATTGTCACGTTTCACGTGATTATACTTCGTTGACCTTGGAACACACGCACTGCAGTATTTGCGGGGTAATTTTTATACCTCATTTACTTTACTTAATTGTAAATTTATATCACACCTTAATGTCACGCTATCACTATCCAGAAGAGCTATTAATAATCATTTTTATAATCTGATTATATATTAAAGGATACGCTGGAATCTCGATTTACGCTCTTAATCCGTTCCATATCCATAGATATATACCAAACAGAACGTATAGAAGACGTATAGAAACTTATACCAAATTAATCTTAACCGGTAAGATATAAGGGTGAAATGATTAATCGATTACTATGATAAAAAATCCTATTGTTATTGGCAAATTACACATTGAAGGGATTGTACAAAAAAAATTAAACACTGCTTAATACTAAAATACATAAATACAAACCCAATATGATGAAATAAATGAAAAAAAATAAGGAATGAAATTTAAAAAACTTTAATTTTAGCTATTTTGTCTCTTTTCCCTTCTTGGACCTAGTTGAGGATCACCAGGTTCAACATTTACTAAAAATCTGTCATAACTTTTTTTTTTTTTTTTAAAATAGAGATGCGAACACGAAATTCGTGTCACATCAATATTCTTACTATTTTCAAATTAAGCTAAACGCTTGTGCTATGAAAATAGGACTAACTTGCTTGTCTGGAGTGAGATTCGAACCTGCGACCTTTGGATGACGAGGCGAGAGTCCTAACCACAAGACCAACAAGCTACTTTACTTCCGCCTTCTCCACGTGATGTTTCGGAAATGTGACATTGTCTGGTCATTCAAAACATACGGATTGTTCGGGCTTTGTGGGGTAGTAGTATCATTACAATTTTTTTGATATCCATCCTTTTGGCTAAAATTTCCTTGATTAACAAAGTAGGAGCATCTCCTCCTCTTCCGCGCCTGAAGAGAGTATTTCCATCTCTTGTGCTCTTCCTTTTCAAGTGTCTGCATGCTTCTCAGTGGCCAGTCCTTTCCTGTGACGAATACAGCCGAACGAGTAAGAGGACTAAGCGCGGACCATACACGAACGTCAAGTTGAACGTACACGGAATATGTTCAAATTACATGTGGTTGTCAACCATGGGTGGAATCCGTGAACGTTACATTGTGTTAAGTGATCACTTAAGCAAACCATATGATAGGTCGTAAGCCCTATAAACACCCAAAGACCTCCATACCTACTGTCTCATATAAAATGGCTTCGTCTACGTGAGACATCTATAATATATCTTGAAAATTTTTCACATCCAAATAGGACGTATATCAAGTTGGACGAACTCCAAAGCGAACGTCACCAAGGCACAACTGTAATTAAAAAATCTAGTAATACCTATACTAAAAAACTGATAATATATTTTTTTAAAAAAGCGCGAGCATTACAGTAGTCGCATATGATGTGTACCATTTGACATCTCACAATTAAAAATATCAATTGAGCAGCGACAGAAATTAACTTCAAATTTAAAAAAAAAGCTAATACCTATATATTTATTAATTAGTAAATACACGCATTTTTATTTAGAAATGTGTTTGGTCAATTATATGTTTTTATTTATTTTCATAAATGGCGCTAGTGTGCCGCCATACATATTGTATGAAAACTTTGAATAAATATTGAAAAATAATCACATAAATTACATGAAATTTGAGAATGTAAATCATTAACCTTTTAACTGCCAGCCATATTTACTATGGGGGACACCTATAGGCCAGACATTTTTCCGTAAAATAAAGTAAATAAAAAACAATAAAAATAGACATAATATGATGAAAAAGTGTAAGAACTTACCAAAGAATTATGTTTTTCGAATTTATGACGGAGTTTTTTGAAGCAAAAGCAAAGTAAATTCATTCCGCAAAATATACAACAGGGTTGTCACAATTTCACTTTGTTTGTTTTTTTTTACCTGTTTTTTAATGTTACACCTTTAATATCTTACTATTATGTAGTGAATTCTTCCTGCGTGTGGTATATTTCAAAATATGGTTCAACTCATAGCATTGAATGAATCAAAACATGAATCAAAATTGTCCTTTGAGGCACGAATGATCGCTATCCCAATGAAATAGTGGTCTAGGTACTATCGACGTCACTAGTAGAGGCAATATTTTCTATTTCGTCAGGCACATTATTTTCATTTTCATCCGGCTCAAAAAACTCTGGCAATTCGAATTCCACATCACTCTCATCAGATTCGGCGGTTTGTCCAACAATCTCATCATCATCATATGTCAGCCATTGTAATGTCACAAAAAGAAATATAAAAAATGTTTTATAAAAAAACGGAGAAACAAAAAATTCACGCGAATCTCGCGAAAAAAGATAAAAATGTGGTGTATATAGATCGCGGGCGCTGCGCCGCGTGGCTCGATGCGAGCGAGGTTTGTACCTGCTCGCCGCGAGCCGACGCGTCTTGTGCTACGAGTTGCCGCTCCGTATACACACACGCGCACGGCGTTTGCAATAAATAAATAAGTCCGTTGCCGCATGTATTATAACAAAAAATTAACACAATAATTTGAACACAACGTGTACAAAGAAAAAATTAATTTCATAGACACACTAGATAGATATCCTCACTCACATTGCACTATATACAGGAATACGGCGAAATAAACCCACTGATATTTTAAATAATCGTGAACAAAATCAAACTGAAGTACGGAAAAATAGAGAAACAAAAAATTCAGTTGAATCTCGCTAGAATAAAGATAAAAAAGTAATTTTATAGACGCACAAGATTGTTATATTCACTCAAATTGCATTAAAAATACGAAAATGGCGAAAAAACCGACGAATATTGTCAATAATTGGGAACAAAATCAAGCCAAACGCGCAGTTTTAAATTGAAGTATTGCAGGATTCCCCGTTTCTCAGCCAAAAAACTTTGCAAGCGGCGACCCTAGCGAACTCTGAGAACTGTCAGATGGAACACTTTCATAAATCACTAATTTTACGAGGTTTGGTGGTTTTAAAAATATGGTAACTGCTTAGGATCGTTGTCTATAGATGCCAGTACGATTTAAAATTGGTGACGTGTTAAAAATCGTTTGTTGTTGTGCGCATTTAGATCGAAAAATTCCCGCGCGGTAACGCGGCACTGGCCTGACGGGACATGCAAAGTTTCGCGCGTTTACGCGGCAGTGGCACTGATCGGGTTAAGAGTAGTTATTGTTTACGTTTTTTTTTATTATTTATTGGATAGTTTCGAAGATATAAGCCAAAATATATCAAAGTTACAACATCCACACGCTTGACACCAGCCTCGCAACATATATACAAAATCAGATGCATTGGCTGGTAGTGTGCGTCTTCGCTGTGATGGCACTTGCTGGACATAGATTTGTTTATAAACGATGATTTTTTGTCCATCACGCGTGCTCCGTGCGCGCTCATTGGTTAAACGAAATCGCGCGCGTCTTATTTCCTATTACGCACTTTCGTCCCTTTTCACGAAGTCACTGCCATGGATTGCAGAAAAGCGAGAGGAAAGATGTTACACATCAAAAAACCTCTTCACTTTATTATAGTACTTTCACCGACCTCTAAAGTATCCAGTGGGACCTTATTACGATAAATGAAAAGTACAGAAAGAGAAAAATCCGACTGCGATTGTCAAAAATCAATAAAATAAGTTTTATCGTGCAGCGTTATAATTAAAGTTACCAGCGTCGATCTGCACGATTATTTTATTAAGGAACAACAATAGCTAACTAAATTATAGTTTCTGAGAAAATAAGACAATAGCATTCCTCGAATAATAGAATTGTAAAACATACACACAAACGGATGAACAATTCAAACTATAGTTTCATTAATTATATCGTGAAATAGACACGCCATTCTGTACGTATACAAATAACAAGCAAAATGAATTAATAATGATTTTTCGTTGGCAAACTGAAATCACTGGATATTTGCGATATTCAGTTATTTAGGTGCCACGACCACCTACCTGATCTAGAGTGCTGTTTGTTAACCAAAATCCTGGGTCAGCCACTGCGGAGAAACCCTCGGAGGCGGTGGACGATCAATATTTGAAGCTGAACCAGAACCAAATAACTTTGCTTAAGCCCGGTAGTCAAAGTTATTTAAGCTATTTATTTGTACAGGGAACTAAGTGGATGAGTAATCCCTTTGCTGTGTGTTAGCAACAGGGGTTGTAATAGGCTAACACAAAGATGGCGAACTTGTGACGCGCACGCCTCAAGTGATGCAGGGATGATTTTTGATATTCTGAAATTATGTTTTTCGTGTCTGTCTAGTCCGGCTGCCTCTGTAGAAATAAATAGTACCGCGCCACGTATAAATTTCGATTTTAAATTGATTAGGTATTTACATACCTACCCATAGTGTTAAAATAGTAAATGTATAAAAATATCCTTAGGTTTTCACGGCCGTTCAGAATCTTCTGGGTATAGTTTTCTGGGATATTCTGCCGTGTATATGTGACCTCTCTGGCCAACGGTATGGTATTGGAAGGCAATACTTAACCTACACTTCAACACACACGCATCACCCTGATGATGGACCCTGCAATGGGATCCGAAACGTTGGTCAGAGAGGTCACATACACACGGCAGAATATACCAGAAAACTATACACAGAAGACAGTAAATGTATCTTGGGTTCATTATTAAATTAGTGTTGTATATAAGTAAGGGATTTACCTCTCTTTGTGGTATGTATTTTGTTTACCTACAATGCCTCAAGTGATACAGGGATGATTTTTGAGATTCTGAAATTATGTTTTTCGTGTTTGTCTAGTCCGGCTGCCTCTGTAGAAATAAATAATATCGGCAGGTATATATTTCGATTTATTGAAATATCGATATTTTGGGTTAATTAAAAAATTAGTGCCGTTTAAGTAAGGGGTTTGTCTCTCTTTGTGGCATCTATTTAGTTTGCCTATGGGTAGTTGGGTTAAGTGAGGTTAGGTCGTCAGGGACGAAGCACACAAACTATTTAATTCAAACCTTAAAATGGATGATTTAAAAGTGTACCATCGCCACGTATTGTTGTGGAAATTCTAAAAAGCCACGTAATGTTGAGACATCAAGGTCAGTTTTACCTCGGTGTCTTTGTTCTCCTGACCTTACCCCAAAACATCTACTGATCTGGTCGCCAGTTTGGATAAATTCTCTGAAATGATGTAGAGTTACTGACTTTGTGAATTCGTTTTTCTTACTGACACCTTGAAAACTCTTCGAGAAAAGAATGAATACACTGCTATGTTAATAAAGATGATTAGAATTCAATAACAGTAAATATATAGTTGATTAAATTGATTATATCTAGTGTTTTAGGATTTTTTTCTATTTCGTTTTTCTGTTAGAGATAACAAAGGTTCACTATCACTAACCCGAGGGTTACGATGTACTTGATTGACCGTCGTATCCGATATTAGAGACTGTTAATGAATTACTTATTAATATTGTTACGTTAATACAATCAGATAATACAAGTCAACCGATGTTTGGTAGATAAAGATTAGTAATGCAACGAATACGAATATTCGTATTCGCCGAATATCATCCCATTAGATTGAATGAATGGATTTGTTGAGTTCTCAAGTTGTCAACATAATTTCAAATTAAATTTAATAACGTGACCTAAGCGTGAAAAGAGTGATTCTTATTTTCGTCCGCTGGAAATGTACAAACAAACGGATAAAAGAAATTGCCTAACGCCTGAGAAGTTGCAAATGTTGGCTTTTTGAACAATTTGCCGGTGGTAAATTTTAATTATTAAATCTCTTAGTAAAAAAAAGAACAGTGGTGTATTATTTATTACCTTGTTGAATTATTCGTATTCGCCGAATAGTAGGTTTGATATTCGTATTCGTGAAAGGAGTATTCGTTGCATCACTAATAAAGATCAGAAGCCGATTAGGGGTGTGATAAGGGAAGGCTCACCTGGATGCATGTGCGGCTGGACGCCCCCGGGCGGGTGCATGGAGGAGAGGGCGCCGAGGGGCGTGTACCCCGGCCCCGAGCCCCCCGCTGGACCGCCGACGACCACTTCCTAAACAAAAACACATCTTAATTAGATACACGTTTGAGTAAAGCTGTAATACATACTTTTTAAAAAGATTACGTAGATATATTTGAAAATAAATATAAAAAACGCTTTATTTTTCTAGCAATCGGTTACATATGAATCATATGTGGGGTATAAAAGTAAAGGCAGCAGTATCCAAAAAACTGAATGCAGTCATCGAGGATGAATATATATATATATTATATATATATATATATATATATATATATATATATAATATATATATATATATATTTTTTTTTTTTTTTTTTTTTTTTCTTCTATTTATTTTCTTTACATTTTATAATATTTAGTCCCACAAAACGACTAAAAAGACGTTTGTCTGTAGTTTCATTTTTACAATTGTAAGTTACACTATTACAAAATATTATTCACTTTATAAACTATATAAGAGATAAAAAACGAAAACTATTAAGTACAAAAAACAACATAAAAGAAATTTTCAGTACAAAGTTAAAAATTTTAAGCAAATTAAGAAAAGAGCAATAAATAAAGAAAATAGCAAATTAAAAATATAAATAGCAAAAATTAAGGAAAAAGAAAGAGAAATATATGTAAACATTAACATCACTAATTGTTCAAAGTCATTATCATAATAAAATACTCAATTAGTTCATAAATAACTAATGTCGTTTTCTATTAACCACTTTTTAAGTTCTGACATAGACTTTGGATTTTTTAAGCCTGAGGGAAAGGTACTTTGTATTTTGTTCAAGAACATTGGAACTCGATATTCAAGTGTCCTCAGACCATATTTGTTTATTATTTTTGGTATTGTTAATATTTGATTTAAAGCGCATCTTGTGTTTTTGCCATGATCAACTACTTTTTTGTAACTTTCATTTTCGTGATTTTCTTTTATCAGCAGAAATATAACTAGTCCAAGAATTGGCAAAATCTCTACGGATGAATATACTAGTTTAGTATTTTGTCTTTGCTCAAAAACCTGTGGATTTATTATTCTTTTTACGATAGCAGTTTGTAGATTTTATATCAGTTTAATATTTGAATTGATGGAAATGCCCCAAGATCTTATACCATATCTTAATATTGAATCTATCAAAGAAAAATATATCACTTTTAAAACAGGCTTTGGGATAATGTACTGCATCTTGTAAAATTTGCTGGACACGGCCCTAAGGCTCGTACAAATTTTATGTATCTGCTGTCCCATTTGAAGTGTTCATCTATGATTAGACCAAGGTATTTGTGAGTTTTCACATACTCCACAGTGCCACATAAACATTTATTTTCAATACCTTTATGTATGCAGTTGAAGCTATGCGCAATTATGTTAGGTTTGACATTAAAAAGGGCGTGTGGTGATCTTATATGCATGCATTTGGTTTTTTTAGCATTGATTATCAGTCCCATGTCATGTGACCATTTCAAGAGTTCATTAAAGTCTTTCTGTAAGCAGTTAGCAGCTTCTTGTAAATTGTCATGAGACATAACTAGGGCAGTGTCGTCCGCAAAGACAAAGTGGGTACAATAACTAAAAAGTCGAGACATTAGAGACACATAATAATGTACAGATAGGGTCCCAGTATTGAGCCTTGTGGTACGCCACTTTTAATATATTTGAATTTATTGGATTTCCCATTTGCTCTAACTAAAAAGTTTCTATGTGTTAAGTAATTTTTGAAAAGTTCTAATGAAGAAGATCTTATACCTATTTTTTCAAGTGTCGCAATTAAAGATTTAATGTACTGAATCATAATGTCATAATGTACTGAATTTAAGATTTTATAGGAAACATTGCCTATAATTTTTTAAAATAATTATTAAATTTTGCTCTTTCTAAAGAAGTATAAATTTATAATTAGTAATCCTAGGTGAATGCATTCAAAACTTTTTTAATTTTTTGAATATTGTTTGCCTTTGCTTTTATACCCCACAACTAATTCCTGCTGCTCCATCTTTATGAAAAGGACCGGTTTTGCGCAAGAACGTACCCACAATGTACCTACTTCTCTCTCCCAAGCCTTGTCGCTATAGTGCACGTCCGACATTTTTTTTTAAGATTCCTTAGAGTCTACGATTCTTCTACATGCGGCTAGACCGCCTAATCTACTAATACAAGTGCATCAGCTCTATAGCTTTGACACTTTTTACAAAATTACTTATTTTAATAAACATCGTGTGTTTCATATTTTACTTGAATTCGTAAGGGTAAAAGAGTCGAAGTAAAAAACCCTACAAACATTTTACGTGATGTTTGAAAAAGTTCAAATTAATTAGGCGCGACAATTAAGCACGTTCGATCTGCGCAGGTAGATGTCTTATCTATGATATTAATATAACTACTTTTCGACTTTGACTGTGAGTATTTTTTTTCGTGCGAGACCGTGGGATTCTTCCAATACAGTTATGCCATCCTTCAGGTAAGGATATTAGCGAGTTCTGTCGCCCTTCTGATAAGGGATACTTGAAAAATTATCATTTTGCGCGGTCGCTTCGCCCTGTATCCGGAGATCTGCAAAAAGGAAAGGCGAGTTGTCTTACCCATCCATTTCCCAAATATGAAATAACTTCAGAATATTTTGAATTTGTCCAAATTTTTCAGATCAGTACTGGGTTTTTGTCACAGGGACATCATTAATCAATCAATCTGATAAATTATGTCCCTGTGACAAAAATCCAGCACTGTTCTGAAAAATTTGGACAAACTATAAATATTCTGAATGAAAATACTGGTTAAAAATTTTTTAAATGATATTTCAGGCGTATTTTAGTGTAATCTCAATAATTCGGAAGAATCTCATTACACATAAAGGCTATTGCTAAATATTCCAAAAAAACACAAAATAGATATCTCATTAGTGACATCTGTGGTCATTTAAGTGGAATGAAAAAAGTTTGGACGCCGGCCGCGCAAAGGATTGTTGCAGCAGATATACACGTGGTATTCTATCATGGGTGGAAACGGCGAAAGTTACATTGTGTAAAGTGATCACTTAAGCCAGCCGTACGATAGGTCGTAAGCCCTGTGAACACTCAAAGACCTACTTGCCCATAAAAATATAATTTCGTCCCTGTGAGATGTCTATAATATATTGAAGAAATAACTTATCTAGGCTTGATATCCGTGTTCAAACATCTGCATATAATCTTTTCTAGATAGAAAAAAATGTGTTAAATGTATTTACAAAATAAGCATGTCACCAGTGAAACACCGAAAACCGGCCTCTCGCGTGACATACACCTACTAACCGCTACGCTGCCTAGAAATCAATGAGATGTGAAAACAATATCATTTTTAATACATGCGCGTTACAAACATTAGCAATAGTAACTATTTACTTAAAATAAATTTGAATGTCAATATTAAAATTTGATGTAAAGGCTTTATAAACGATAAAGTATACATCAAAAATATAAAACGATGTACAATATTCAAAGAAATTTGACCGTTAGTACAATAGCGTTAGTACGTAGCTATTTGATGTGAGAAGTACCAGGAGCAATGCTTTGGGGCTTTCAAAATCTTTTCGATTCGATTCCGTTTCGAGTTGAAATGAAAATAAATGTTACAGTATCTATATAAAAATGTTACTTAATTTTCTACCGGTTTCAGGTTTTGGGACAAAGTTTAGTGGCGAACCCGATGATTTTAAAACATAAATACGTTTATTCAACTTTAGGTTAAAACATAATATTTGTGAAATAAAAAAAATCAAAATTATAAAAGTTTGCAAAAGAACGTGTAATGTGTATGTACGTATTACTGTATATATTATATAATATTCTATAATACACGCTCGAGCGAGTAGTAATAGACTAAATAAAAAACTAACCCATAAAAACCAAGTTTTTATTATACTCCCTTTCTCATTGAAACAGGTTTCGCACCTACTCCACGCGTCGGGCTCGAAAATTAAACAATATATAAATCTTAAAATTTCGAGATATCCATAATTATTTAATTATTATTATTATAATTATTATAATTATTTTAAAAAATTTAAACAAAAATTTGTTAGATCATTTTTATTGTTGCCACGAGTCTGCCTGCAAAATTTCAGCTCGATTGGATTACGGGAAAAGGGTTAAAAATCGATCCAAAAATTTTTCAACAGACAAGCAAACGATACGAGTTAAAAGAAAGTAAAAATGTATTGTTGCGGATAATTTGTTGCTTGCAAAATAAAGAATTATTTTTTAAAACAATGCAATTTGGAAAAAAAGAATCTATTTAATTTAAGATTGTTTGTTACTTTGAAAATGTTGTTTATTGCTGGTTTCCACATGCATTTCAAAGAATCGCCTAGATCAATAATAAAGACTCGACAGAAAAACAATCAGCGACTATGTAACTGCATAAATATACGTATTACGTGTATTGAACACAAGACCAATTCAAGCTGGAAGGTGACCGCTAGAGCAAGCTCCTCAATCTTTTGTTTTCAAGATTGTGACGCTCAGAGATACATGGAAACTAGTTGACAAACATATAGCGATAAAGTGATTTAAAACTTAATATTTAATTTATTCTTATAATGTGAAGCCACAAAGTGTTTTCTTGCTTTGAAAAGTTGATTTATTTTTATTTTATATACCTAATACTAGTTGTAACCCATCAAAAATGACGGTACTTTTTTTGCATGCCGGTTCCTAAAAGTATAATAATAATAATAGCCTTTATTCAGACATTCATAACATTTAAAAGAGTCCTAAGAGTAAGTATTTACTTATTAAATTTTCACACGAAGCAAACACATTGTGGCGAGACATAATATATTATCTTTAAATAAAATAACTCTTTGTTAATATTCATCATTATTTCACCCTGATGAAGGCTCGGCTGTGAGCTGAAACTAGTTGGTTAAAACTCAATAAAGTGGTGTTCAACAAAGAGTTATTTTATTTAAAGTTATTTACTTATTTACGACTGACACCCATGAAATAGTAATAACGACTTTTAACAAAATATTTGAACTTTTTTTTTTATATTTCCTCTGCCGCCAGTTAATCGCACAAATGGTTTGACTAAACGTCAAAACAAACAATCAGTTTGTTTTGACGTTTAGTGAAAGTCACAGATAAAAGCGAAGTGACAGCGAGAATCTAACGGATTTTCGGAAATAAGTGCGACCACAGACGTGCAAATATTCAATAGACGAGTGTAAAGTGTTCCACAGACGAGTGATTAGTGCGAGATATTGTGAGTAAAATAATAGAACTCCAGTTAAATTCGTGTCCATTAACTTTAAGTATATTATTAAAACTTTGATTAATTTCAAGTGTTTCATCTGCCTACCGTGACAAATGATATTTGACTTGATCTCGCAACTGGCATCACTAGCTTTGAAGTGACCAAACCGCTCTCGAGATTCCCTTTCGTTTATCATTCCTTCGCTGAAAAGATCGTTGAGATCGCGAAATGACTTGGCTGCTTTCCGCCCTTTCTCGAAGTGGTATAGCATAATGTGACGTGCACGTATGTGGTTTCGAAGCGAATTTTAATTTTCCAACCCTAATAAAGACTTACATTATGACGATCAGTGAGTTCAAAATGGAAAATGCTACAGATTGCGTTATTCCATGTAACATACATCGCTAAAAAATTTTATAATTAATTTTCTGAACCATAGAACTTTAAAACGAAAGACAAACTGTAAAATTTTCATATTTCCTAATTGTAATAAGATGAAAAGACTCACTAACCATTCAATACAATATTTGCCAGCTGAATATCCCAGAGTTGCATAGAAAAAGTTTACGTTTTCACAGACTTATTGTTGACAATTGGAAAGTTTGCTTGTATCGGTTCCGACCTACTTTCAATTAAATTAAATATCTGGTTGGTAAGAGGCATTCAATAAGAATAAGAACACAATGAAAGAATAATAAATCCGTGCCCAGGAGATTAATTGTATCAATATTAACGGAAAACTGATAAAATTCGACGATTAGTAATATGCTTTCAAGTAATTACGACGGTATTTTACAGTAAAAGTAACTAAATAAATAATACCAAGGATACAAAAAAATATCTCAATAACATATTTTGAGCATTTAATCAATTGGTAAGAGGCATTCAATAAGAATAAGAACACACTGAAAGAATAATTTGATAAATAACAGATAAATCCGTGCGCAGGAGATTAATTGTATCAATATTAACGGGAAAACCGATAAAATTTGACGATTAGTAATATGCTTTCAAGTAATTACGACGGTATTTTACAGTAAAAGTAACTAAATAAATAATACCAAGGATACAAAAAAATATCTCAATAACATATTTTGAGCATTTAATCAATTGGTAAGAGGCATTCAATAAGAATAAGAACACACTGAAAGAATAATTTGATAAATAACAGATAAATCCGTGCGCAGGAGATTAATTGTATCAATATTAACGGAAAACCGATAAAATTTGACGATTAGTAATATGCTTTCAAGTAATTACGACGGTATTTTACAGTAAAAGTAACTAAATAAATAATACCAAGGATACAAAAAAATATCTCAATAACATATTTTGAGCATTTAATCAATTGGTAAGAGGCATTCAATAAGAATAAGAACACACTGAAAGAATAATTTGATAAATAACAGATAAATCCGTGCGCAGGAGATTAATTGTATCAATATTAATGGAAAACTGATAAAATTCTACGATTAGTAATATGCTTTCAAGTGATTACGACGATATTTTATAGTAAATAAATAATACTAAGGACTCCAAAAAATATCTGAATAACATAATTTGAGCATTTAATCAAAAAAGCTTCCATGTCATTATGAAAGAGTTGTTCTCTAGACATTTCACACTATCCCGATATCTTGATATTGGGAGTCATCATCATCATCACTTTTGGTTCTACAACCCCTGACGGATGGGTCTTGGCCTCCGCTTGAGTCTTCCTCCACTCATCTCGATCCTGTGCCAGCTCTCTCCAGTTTTGAATACCCAAGGCAGATATGTATTTGAGGAAATTGTCGCTCCATCTTAATTTTGGCCTGCTCAAGCTTCTTCGCCCTATCGTCTTGAATTCAGCAGGGACTTCGGTACTTGCTGTTCGGTCATTTCTTCCACATGATCCAGCCAACGCAGTCTTCGCATTTTTATAAATTACAACTCCTTAAACAAAGTATAGAGCACAGTGCTGTAACATCTGCGTCAGTCTATTTATTTTCTAGAACTGGTCCAAAGATACGCCTCAAAATTTTCCTTTCAGTGACCAGTGCTGGCTCATTCCTTTTACCGTACCCACATCTCAGCTTGAAATTGGGAATGTAATTGAACATAGTTAATCAGAAAAGCGCCAGGCCACAATTTGGTAAAAAGGAGATATTAATTTCATCGGACGGAGTAAGGTCGATTCTATGTTCTACTAAAACCAGCCAAGCCGCTTTCATACAAAAATTCACAGTAATCGCCTTCCGAAATATATATTGATCTCGAAAACAACATTTTAAAATACAGAAAGCGCCTATTCCTCAAAACATATTCACCATAAAACAGATATGAAACAGTTATTTAGTTATATATTTACTGTTATTATATAGTTAAAAAAATACATATTCACATGGTCATAATAAAAATACCATAAAAATAAAAATGTAATTACTAAATATTCATAATAGATGTGCAACTCTGGCTGTTTTCTGCGGAATGCATATTTGACATAATAAGATCAGACAGATGAAAAAACACCAATATTTCTACAAATCTACACTCAAATCCACTTTACAGTTATTAAAAATTGGCATTTATATATTGTTTATAATTTTTTGAAGTAAAGAAAAATTTATGTTTTGTGTACATTTGATTATTCCATTTTCAGACAAAAGTGTTTTTATCTCAGTTTGAGTTTTTTGTGGCTGGCTGCATTCTGCACGACTACATTCAATTGATTAGACGAAAGTGAAAGGCATGGTGACTCCAGAAAGGGTGTGGAAGTGTGCGATTAATAATTTCACAGGCTTATTTATGGCTTATTTTTATTTGACTTGTGCAGTGTTGTCTGGAGATGATTGTACGGCTCGTCCGAAGTACCCGCAATCAACGAAGCGCTGATTACACAAGGAACCGAATGCGCGTAATCACCGACTATAAAGGTTTTATGACGACCGACCTCCGGATGTCAGGACTGACCGAAATAAAAAACGTTTTTCTGAAGCACAAATCAGGGTTGAAATAATCTTTAAAGCGAAAGCCTCCAATCGCCAATGGCGCAAAATTAAACCGCACTGAACTTATTCTGGATGCTGACATAAAAATGTTAAGTGTTATAAATAAGTGCACGGGAAAAAACGCAATAAACATTTAGGTACTAGCTGCAATCCGTGAAATATGACGTACTTTTACTATATATATATTTCGGCCACCCGTTAAGGCTGCGAGAATAGCGGTATCTAGAGTAGCGTAGCGTCTTGATAACGTTAGTGATGCACATTATTAAATAGAGAATAATGCTTTTTGGCTTCTTATACGTCATAATTATCTGATAGCGTTAGTGACGGACATTGTTACATAGAGATTTATATATTTTTATTCATGGTTAGGTTAGGTATATGCGATATAGTAATGGATGCAATAATTAGTTTTAATTTACATTAAACTGAAATATTAAAAAATCCAATTCAGAGTATACCATTAAAAAAACATAAAGTTAACGTTTTCATTTTATTTAATAACAATTTTGAAATCATACTAATTTTGAAAACGGTATGAGATCGGCTATTGGGTAGCAAATTAGGGACATTCGAAATTATTATGGGATTTAAGATTGAAGACATCTATGTTCTGGACTATTGGGTAGCAAATTAGGGACATTCGAAATTATTATGGGATTTAAGATTGAAGACATCTATGTTCTGGACTATTGGGTAGCAAATTAGGGACATTCGAAATTATTATGGGATTTAAGATTGAAGACATCTATGTTCTGGACTATTGGGTAGCAAATTAGGGACATTCGAAATTATTATGGGATTTAAGATTGAAGACATCTATGTTCTGGACTAAGGACTATTTTCGTGAAATTATTATTGTACACATTTAAGTATTAATGGAAAATACCTACCTAGACATTAAAAAAAAAACGATTTTTAAATTTTTCCATTTTCTTAAAGCTTCAAGTCTTAAGAAGGTCTAGTGAAAATTTCAAGAAAAAATTCAAAAACCATAGTGGCAATATACCACAGATAATAGTGGTGTCTCTTTGTTGACTACGCGCCGCGCCGCAATCAACTTGAAAATTCTAGTGGTTATTCTATACGTAATTATCTAGTTTTTGGCGTAGGTTTTTTTTAAAGTGACTTAATTTTTTAATCAGTATAATAAACCCGAATTTTTCCCTAAAAAGCTATTTTCAATTCAAACGCCCGCCATTTTGTCAAAAAATCTATATTTTCCAACGTCAAAGACTAAACTTTGATAAACGTTAATTTTGATAATCTTTTTGTTTTTTTTTTATTCTGATGATTACAGATGAAATCGGAGTAGTCACCGCGAAGGACATTTTTTTCCGCAGTCGACAGAACCCAAGAATTTTCCACCAATGTTGAATATTTTTTTATAAAAAAAAAAATTAACATGTTCTCAAAAGTATGTACTTTCAAATAGAAATGATACCAACACCATAATTCATATAGGTTTTCTTAAAAAAATTCACAAATATTGCCCCTTTTACACGCTTTGTAGGTAGGTATTCCAAACAGTCTTTGCAGAACCAGATTAAGATGGAATGAGAAAGTGAGAATAGGTCTGGAGAGGACCAACCGGAAGTTTCACTTACTGTCGTACTCTTCAGGAATTTTCTACAACAATCAAATCGATTCTTGGCTGTTTGTATGCTCGAAATTCTTCTGCTGTGCTGAATTGCTCTTATGAGAGTGCAAAAATGAAAATATATTGAAGAAGGGGTTTCCTGTGATTAGCATTCTTTTATCTAAATTAAGAGTCTTGGCATTCTCTTATCTGGTCAGTCATATATTTTGTTCGTTAATTTTGTTATCTTTAGTCAACTATTACTAAAAAGTTTACAAAACTTTCTGAGTTCAAAAATGTCGAACACTATTTTTAGTGGAAAATAAATTGTCGATAGCGGCAATCAATCCGGCATTTCGTATGATGTATGTAATACACCGAATGTTAAAGATCTGGGTGTTAGATTTGTGAGCAACCTAACATTTCACGATCACGATACTTTAACTTTTTAATTTCTATACTCATGTTTTGGTGCTATTCCTGATAATTTTTTATATTTTGCTACTTATAACTTGTAAATTGTTTAATGTATGTTCTTTTTAATTTTATGATATATTTTTTATGTAAAAGCCTATACGCATTGCTGCTCTTTACTTTACATTTTTAAATTATATTCTCATGTTTTGGTGCTATTCCTGATACTTTTTATATTTTGCTACTTATAACTAATATTATTTAATGTATGTTCTTTTTAATTTAATTTTATATTTTTTAGGTAAAAGCCTATACACATTGCTGCTCTTTACTTTATATTTTAATTTTTATACTTATGTTTTGGTGCTATACAGATATTGTTTAATGTAAGTGCTTTTTGAAATTTATATTATATTCTTTATGTAAAAGCCTATACCTAATGGGCGTAAACAAACAAATAAATAAATAAATCACACAGAGACGATCACCGGTAACGCTTTGAGAATGTAAGGATTTGTTCTGCTTACTGCCAGGGTTTTAGAGAATACCCGCGTCCTGAGAACACTGTACAACTCCTTGGTGCGAAGTAGTGGCTCGATGATTTGGGGGCCACATGAGAGCAAGTACTCTCTTATGGTGGAGAAAGTCCAAAAGAAGTTTCTGGGATGTCTCTACATCAGAGAGTACGGGCATTATCCTTGGCCCAACCGAGTTTCTCCAGGGTATGCTTGGCTACAATAATTTAGAGACTAGAAGGAATGTGTATTTGATTACGCATTTTTATCGATTGTTGCGCGATATGATCGATAATCCTGAAATTATGCGGAGCATTGGTTTGTATGTTCCTAATAATTAATTACCTTAGACATCGTCAGCATAGATTGTTTCGCATTCCAATATACAGGACCAACCTGCCGATGGTCATGCCTGTTGGAAGAACTACCGCTATGCTGAACTATATCGCTTTGGGTATAGATATATTCCATGTGTCTAAAGGGGTTTTCCGAAGCAGGACTCTTCTACAACTTTGACAAGATTTTGTTATTTTTAATTAATTGTTGGTTTGATATATATATATTTATGTTTATGATAAAGTTAAATTAGGAACAATCACTTAATTGAAACTGTAAAATTGTTTGATCTGTCATTCATATCAAATTGACTTGTCTATCTGTGTCATCGTTTAATTGTGGGAGACATTTGACTATTTTTCTGTATTTTGTCCTACCAAGCAATTATGTATCCCTGTCGGATGACCGAAGAAATTAAAATAAAATAATATGTATGCTTTGAACACTTAGTTTGTAATGTAGTAGCTTGTTGGTCTTGTGGTTAGGACACTCGCCTCGTTATCCAATGGTCGCGGGTTCGAATCTCAGCCCATACTAGCAAGTTAGTCCTATTTTCATAGCACAAGCGTTTAGCTTAGTTTGAAAATAGTAAGAATATTGATGTGACACGTATTCCGTGTTCGCATCTCTATTTATATATAAAAAAAATGTACATATTATTAAATAAATTGAATTGAATACGTAAACCGGAATGCACTATCATCACAATGCATATATTTTCTTGAACTTGATATGGCACGTCAAATCAAGACGCCATGTTACGTTACGACGCGTGCGATAAGGCGAAATATCGCGGAAACGTCATTTCGAAGCAATGGCGGGCGAATAGCCAATGCGGCGGAAGGGATCCGGCCGGCAGCCAATCAGCGGCGGGCGATGGCTATCTGCTCCCGATATTCCCGCCGCTATCGTGCCGGTCAAGTGGCCGCCGAGGGCCGCTGCCACTCGCAGCCGCCGGCAGATGCCGGGACCCGCAACCTTTCCAGAGATGAGATTCCAAAATTATTTTTGTGTTTGGCACCCACATTGCGCGTGTCCTTAGAGGATCGTTTTTCTTGGCTGTTCCGGACGGAAAACAGATCGCAAGCCTGAGAAAGTTTCCATACACGGGTGTTTCGTAGCTAATACCGAAAACTTCTGAGGACTTTTGTTCGTCAATTTTTTCAATTTTTAAAAGAATTTTTTTTCTAAATGTTTTTTTTTTTTTTACAATAATGATAGTTAACAGTTTTCACGTGGTATTTCTCTTCTACATGAGTAATATTACTCGTGGGTAGGAAAGGAGAATCATTATATTTAAATGTATTCAAGGGGGGGCAAGGTATTTTTTTAGCATTTAACTGAATGCATAATATCTCAAGAATATTAAGTCAAAATTTCAAGTCAATTAAAAGAAAATTGACGAAGTTATGAGTATTTTTATAATGCATTGGATTTGTTCAAACACAGGTACAGTACTCTTCCCGAGGATGTTTTGGATGCCATCAAGCCTATCCTTTATGGACCTGGCATTGATGATTCAGTATTAGGAAAAAAGCCGGTAAAATTCGCTTATGAACGTTTTATACCAGATTTTTAGTGTTCAAAACTTTAAAGCGTTTTTCCCACAACTCACGTTTTCAAAGTCGGTGCCCCTCATAACTTCAAAATTACTTCACCGATCCTTTTGAAATTTTGAACAATATTTCTGTACATAATTTACAAGGTAACGCTGGAGAGTTTTATTTTTTAAATTTATTGATAATTTTTATTTTTTAATAACAAATTAGCCGATTTTTTTTTTTTAAATCGCGTTTTTCCCTTCCTTCAGTTACCTGGGGAAAACTATTATCTAACGAATGAACTTTGATTTTTTGATTCCAGATGATCCAGCACCAAGTTATGAGGGGCACAGCAATTCTAATTTTTTCCGAGACACGTCCGAATAATTGCTGCCAGTGCCGTACTTTTTAATATTTCTTCGTGAAAATTTTACACAATATTCTTCGAATATCGTACTTTAATATAGCGTTGGTTTTAATAAAGAGATTTTAACTGTGTCGTCACAAAAAATTCACAGAAACATGCCTTTTTTTGTACGAATTAACCTTACCCCTCCCCCCTTAAAGGTATGTAGTACATACCTACTGTGCAATGTATGTGTGCATGTAAGAGAAAAAAGCACTTTGGGTAATGGTTTGGCCAATGTTGGATGGGGAAAAATGGAGACAATTGTTGATGTTGGATTGGGCTTCAGTGAAATGAGGATCCACCAATAGCTGTCCCTTATCCTTTTTTTCCGATTTAATTCCCATCTGTCTATCTTACCTTTTATTACGCCTAACGACATCTATTGTCCTGTACGCATAAAATTTATTAATTTCTTCCGCACTTGTTGATTGTCTTCCGCTGAAGAGGCCGCATCTATTCTTATAATTCGGTTTTGGACCACCGCTCACGCAATATATTATATATATATATAATCTATATGTATGTATATTATATTTATATATATGCGTGAGCGGTGGTCCAAACCGTGTGGATTGTATATATATATTATATATATATATATATATATATATATATTATAAAACCCGCATCGACATTTCGTCTTACTCGTATAAACCGCAGCCGTGCTGATTACTTTCATCTCTGCATTGTCACTGACTAATCGGCGATCGACGGGAGTGTTGTGTGTGCAGCATTGGAAAGGATCATCAAAGGAAAAGGCATTCCTGCCCCTTACACCCGTCACTTCAAAGGTAGGATTTTCATCTTATTTGAGGTCCATGTCTTATTCTCTGTTTTCTGTTTCATCTCGTATTTGCCGACCACCGTCTGTCTAGCCTGGACTTGAATTCCCGCAAAGAATGCGCTTCTCAATGGAGCTAAATCTCAACTTTAAATGGACCAGTGTATAAATTTTAACACCCGCATTTTGTAAACCGCATCACCAGGTAAAATGACAACAGTTAAGGAGATAAATTACTTAAAATTATCCTTTTTTTTCAATATTTCTGAGTATAAAAAATTTATTAGCTTTGATAAAAGCCAAATAAAAAGAGTAAAACCGTCCAAAAAACGTGGTACTAACTTCTGCACGGTTATAGTCATTTTATTGCCAAGACAAATAAAATGTTAACAGTAGGGCGACGGTTCGGGACCATCACATTCCTGTATTTCGAGCTGGTGATAACAGTCAACATAATCGATACACGCACAAGCACCAACAAAGATGAACTACGTTCGCCGAAGGAAGCTTTAAATCAAAATTTTATAATAAATCAAAAATGCTTTAAATCGGCAACAATATCAAATTTACCTTTGGAAAACGATAGCCTCACCGTAGAAAAAAATGAAAACTAGACTTGCAACCTGCTTCTCTATGGCGGGGAAAGTTGGCCAACCAAATCACGAGGGAAGGACAAAGTGCGATGTGAGCTTTACGACAAGAGGTTTCGGTGGTCATCTCAAATCCGGTTTAATCCTTCTATAAATTTCACTAAATTTATTTACATCTCGCACTAAAGACGCACTATTTTGTTTCTTAAAATGCTGTAGAAACAGAGGAACAAAAATTATTAGTATCAATTCTTTATTTATGATTTAATGGATAACAACCGCAACATACATCCTTAAACTATCGATGTTCACGTTGCTCTGTATCCTGTCAAAAGGAGCAAGACTAGCGGTACATAATGGCGTTCTAGTGCCAATTCAGATGAATGGAAGTGAATCCTGGAAAAGACTGAACGCGGTGGAAATGCGGTCACTAAGGCGCTTATGTGGAAAGTCTTTGGGATAGAGTGAGGAATGAACAAATTAGAAGTGAATGTAATGCTGGCTGTAATGTGGTAGACAGAATAAAGAGAGAGGTACTGAGATGGTTTGGTCATGTAGAAAGTATGAGCGGGGAAAAGGATGGTTAAGAAAATGTATGGGGCGAATGTTGGAAGGCAACAGGAATAGAGGGCGTCCGCGAAAAACATAGCGTGATCAAATACTACAAATATTGGAGGATGGCCCTGTTAAAAGCCTCAACCGTAGAGCTTGCATGAGAAGATGTATGAATGTAGCCAAAGCAAAAGTTGTGTGCCAAGATAGAAGAATTTGGCGTTCTATCCTCTATGCCTACCCCTGCGGGTAAACGGCGGGATGGTTAGTTAGTTAATTGCTAGAGCAGGCCGAATAAACTTGGATTTGGGATAACTCAGTATCCCATTTGAAATAAGTAATGAATTGTATGTATTTTTCTACCTGTGTAGTATTCTGTTAGTGTCTCACTAAATAATAAAAAAGTAAGTAGTCAGTTACCTGATTATATAAGTAGGAAAGGAAATACAAATAACCTACGTACGTTTTTATTTGATCTTAAAAACCTACGGGATTGCGTAGCAAGAACAATGTAAGGGGTATGAGGGTAGTTTTAGGAAGAAATAGATATTCATCCTCTCTCCCTTCCGCCCATTGATAACCGGCAACCTGTCGTGTATTGACGTAATAATATGTATATGTACTGAAACATTCCTATGTATTATTGGAAGACGTAACGCGTAACATGATGTTTAATTCAGAAAAGCAACTCGATATATATGAATGAAAGTGATGCTCCGTATGAGGATTATCAGACGCGTCAGACATCCTCAGTAACCAGACGAGATCTGAATTTTAATTGTCATAATATTTCTCATCTTAATACTTGTATGGAAACTTTTTTCATATATGCACGGTAGTAAAATCCTTTTTGGATGTAACGAAATTCAATGGGGCGCTAAAAATACTCGCACAATTTTAAAAAATGCAATGCGTATAGCATACCTGAACAGTATTGAAACAGAAACAGAAACAATTGGTGTTTTGGTGTACCTATCAATTAAAAATAACTTTTCTAAAAAACGAATTTTTTTCGACATTTGTTGTTCCAAGTTGACTCGATATTGCGTAATATTTATTCCAACACGGTTGCGACAGCGTGACCTAACCCATATAGTTCCAAGAAGGATCCATTCTAATACAAGCTCGGCACACGGGAGCTATCGCGTAATGATTTTTAGGAATGACTCAATAGTTTGAAGCATACTCAAATCTTGGACGCCAGTGTGCGTCTCGAATCCTAATGTGTAATTATTTTACTAAAACTCCTGATGTTGGGACCATTTTGGTTGGTAATTTCACACGTACACATTGGTATTTTCCACAAATTAGTGGTGTAAACAAAGTATATTCTTGTTAATTATATAATAGTAAGGTCACGTACATTTTTTTTTTGCGACAAGCACTCGCTTTCTCCACTCCTCTCTGTCACCTGCCAGCCTCTTCATTTCTTGGTAGGTGCTGCAGCCCACATCTCCGATAATCTGGTCTACGTAGCTTAATCTCGGGCGGCCTCTACGATTGTTGCCTTCAAAATTTCCCTCGACGATGGCTAAAAGCAGGCCCGGATGCCTTATATTATGGCCTATCCAAACTGCTCGCTGTTGGGCGATTCTGTTAAGGAGCCGCCTCTTTTCGCCCACCCTGCTCAACACCTCGTAGTTTCGGATACGTACATCTAAAGCTATTGAATATTTCTGCAGCATAGAAGAACATCAATTACAGTTACCTTAATTCTAATAACACGTAAATAATTTTTTTAGCGAAATTTATTTATTTAATTTCTTTACTTTTACATTTGTTTGAGTCAACATTATGATTGATTCGTGTACAGCTCTTCGAAATACATACGCCTCATTTTTCGGGGAATGTGTCTAACGAGGGCAAGCGAGAAAAAATTAAGTTTTATGATACGTACATATGTCATTGTTTTATGCTTCTGTATAATAATAGGCATGTCATGTAACAAATTGGAATTAAATGATATGCAGTGAAATGTTATTCTAAATTGTTAAGACTAAAAAGGGAGCTAAATGAACAATATATAATGGCAAGTAGGTTCATTAGCAAATATTAAAGCTAATCAGTTTTTTTCTTTTTCTTGTAAAGTTGACAAATTTGTCTTAATAGAATTAAGGCAACGTGATGTAAATTTTGCACATGGCATATTGCAGTTCCCCTTTTACAGTTTGTCTTCGCATCGCGGAATAGTTTTTTGCGGAATATTCAGATATATCCGGCCGCATTGCGGTGGCCATCGAGAAATCCGCCGCGCGGCAGAATAAATCCGCAGAATTATTTATTATCCGACGCTCGTGAAAAACTCTTCAAACTCCAAATGAAAGATTCCCGACCCCGGGCGATGAGGGCGGAACCGCTCCTTGCGCTGTATTCAATTTGAGTCGCTTTCGGTGTACCGGGGGATCCCAGAGTTAACATTTAGGTCCAGACCGCCTTCCCCCAGCCGCCCGGCGTGTCGCTGTCAATCCAGAAGATAGTCGTTTCATTGACTGCGGAACTACAACGGTAAATGAAGCCGCACGTCGATGTCTCGTCTGCGGGAGTTGAATCCAATTTAAACCGATTCCGCACAGCGAGTCTAAACTTGGGATCTACGTTGGTTCTGTTTGTAGTTACTCGCGTACCTCGATTGACAGAACCAGGATTACTATTCAGTTTGGTTTAAGCTACGAGAACAAAAAGTTTTATTTGTTGTAAATACTTCCACGTTTTAGGAATAAAATTAACATTTTAATGACAAGCATATTTTCGTTGATTGTGTACAGGGTGCACCAGAGCTAGCAGCAGAAACTTTGCCGGTATATTACTGCCTATGTCACGAGTCTAAAATGTTCAAGCAACCGTGATCTAACATCAATAGCTATGGAGATATGCATATTAAAATTTGCAATATTTTCAATATTTCTGACTTATTTTTTGCAAAAAGTTGAACAATCATTACAGTAACTTATATCGATTATGGAAAATATATTTTTTCAATACAACTCAAATAAAATGATAAAACCTTGTAAAAATAAACGTTATTAAAAAAAAAAATTGTTTTAATCTACTTATATTTATAAATTACACCTACATGTTTCGGAAAAACCTTTCCATCGTCAGGGTGTATAATATCGTAACCCACAAATCGACAATTTTGAGTTTTTTGTGTATTTCATATGTATTTAATTATACCTTTAATTCCAAGAAAGAAAAAAAATATTTTGCAATAAATAACGTTTTTTTATTACATATTTTTTTTCTTTCTTGGAATTAAAGATATAATTAAATACATATGAAATAAAAACAAAACTAAAAATCATCGATTTATGGGTTACGATATTATACGTAGGAGCCGTCGATATGTCAAAATATCAAAATGAATTATGTATTTTGTTTTGGTTTTCTAAATTATTTTAAAAAAATATTTTCAAATATAATTGTTGCTCAAACAATTGAAAAAAAAAACTTTATTCAATTTATGCAAGGTTTTCATCATTTTATTAGACTAGTATAGAAGCGAATGAATTTTTCATAATCGATATAAATTATTGTAATGATAGTTCAACTTTTTGCAAGAAATAAGTCAGAAATATTGAGAAAAATGCAAACTTTGATATTGGTCATGGTTGCTCGAACATTTCGACTCATTACACGGGCGGGAATCTACCGGCCAAGTTTCTGCTGCTAGCTCCGGTACACCCTGTATTTGTACCCTTTATTTTGTGAACAAGCAAGGCTCGATCGGAGACTTTGAAATTGCATCCTTGCACCACGAACTCGACTTCGTTCGGATGGATTTTTATCCAGTTTTTTTGGAAAAGCTCTTGAACATTATAATATTTTTTCAATACACATATAAGTAACTACAACAGTAGCAGATATACGAGATAGAGCGGTAGTAGGTAGGCCATTAGTTTTCAAACGTTGAATTGATTTTGATTGTCTTATATAATATCATTTACATTAGCAACCCTTTTCCATGTCAGCTTTATCGCGTTTATGATAATGTCTCTCGCTCTCATTAAATGGCACATCTACTCATTGTGCTTTTAGTTTATCCCAGCGGACATCCTTCCGCCCTGTGGATTTTGGATGAATTAAGTAATTACCGGCGGGGTAGAAACACATCTGAAATTTGTGGAAACTAATGGCAGATCTTCGTTGATTGACACGATCAGCTCTGTCTTGTGTACACGTTAAGGCCGGTCGCACTTTGGGTACGAATTATTACGTACGTATTATTACGATTCTTTTCGTACGTATTGAGCGCGCACATTGATTGCGTCTTGCGTTGGTCACGAGTTACTTTTCGCATCCCTCCAATAACGTTTGTGCCAAGTGAGTAATCCGTACCTTCTGGAAAACTCTCTTCTTACTCGTAGACTGCTACGGCATCGTAGAACCAAAGGGTGAACGAAATATAATATACTAGAAGGAATGACTTTGGTAATTCCATCATATTATGGCAGACTTAAATAATGGCAAATTTCATGACTATCTATCTAATAGATTCACAAATGCTGGGGAGAATCGAAGTGCAACTAGAACTTATAACATCGGAGAAAGATTTTTTGTTTTTTTGTTCGAAGTACATAATTATACCTCACCTTCATTAAACCAAATTATTTAACTTACAGGTATTTTTAGTTCTTTAGAGATTCTCTGCGCTAATGGTCACGCAGTTGAATCGCTTTGGTCCCACAAACATTTGTGGTCATGTATCAAATTGACAAAATTTTCAATATCCATCGTACGAAATCGCGAAAATTTCCGAACAAATCCGGATCGTGCCGGACGTCGCATCTATACGTGCGTACACGCACTACTAAATAGTGTACAGTGTGCGATGTTTAATACTACTTCGAAGGTCAGGGATGTACTTGCGTATTCGTACGTATACGTACTACTCAATTTTGTACGAAAACGCATTCAGTGTGCGGCCGGCGTTAGGTTGTCTGAGATAGCAAGATACAAGTGATGTAGGTGTGAGTGCTTCCACTGCTTCTCAACCTCACTATGAGCACACGTAATGTTGTACAACTAATCATTTTAGGGTATAATGATGCGGTGAAAAAATCATAACAGATTGTAATAATAACAACAAAGGAAAACCGCAATTGTGCAGTAACCAAATGGCTTAACGCGTCATCTCGCGTTAAGCCATTTGGTTACTTGGTCACCTTGATGTTAGCTGTACAGATGAGCTGAAGACACACATGGTGTTTCACAGCTAGTAGCAAAACCTTTAATGGGATAATGCCTTGATAATGAGTCGAAAATGTTCAAGCAGCTATGACTTTATATCAATATTCAAGTTATGGAAATTTCAATTTATTCAATTTCAATTTATTCAATTTTTATTTATTCCATAATATGTACATTACAAACATTCTGTTCAATGCATACATATTATTAACTTACATCTAAAAATATACATATACACATATACATACACATCCATATACACATATACATAAACACATATGTATACATACATACACATATACATATACATACATACATACACACACATATACATATTGTGTATTAAAATACTAATTTATTATTAAACAATTTTTAAACAAAATATGCATTTTTCCACAATATTTGTGACTTATGTTTTTCAAAAAGTCGAACTATCATTACAGTAACTAATATCGATTATGAAAAATTCATTCGCTGTAATACAACTAACTAACTAACTAACCATCACGCCGTTTCCCCGCAGGGGTAGGCAGAGAGGATTGAAGGCCACACTCTTCTACCTTGGCACACCACTTTTGCTTCGGCCACATTCATACATCTTCTCATACACAATACAATACAATACAAGTCGGATATACAATACAATACATGATTGTAGCGAATATTCATCAAAGAATATTCATTAATTTGTAATGTTTAATTGTTATTTTTGAATAGGGATGCAACAATTTTCTCTTTATAATATCCATGCATGGTAAGATGTCGGAAGATTAGTAAAAAAATATTATTTTAAGATATGTTTGGAAATATGACTATACAGATTTTAACAGATAGTCCACAATACAAGTAAGATTCTGCCCAAATAATTGAACTAAAATGTTCTAATATCAATAGTTATGGAGGAATAGGACTCGATATTTCATACTTATCTTATTCTGTAAAATGCCGGATAGTCATACAATTAAAATATACTCAGGGTAGAAAGCCAAAAAGGTGTTAGTGATTATTTAGAACTTTACAGGAGAGCAAAAGAAAATTCTGTCAATCTGCTTTAATCAATGTTTATTTTATTATTAAACGGTTTCCATATTTGTGAATCCAAAACACACATGGAAATCATTTAATAATAAAATAAATATTGACAAAAACAGATTGACAGAATTTTTTTTTGCTCTCCTGTATAGTTAGAAATAATCGCTAAAGCCATCTTGGCTTTCTATCCCCGATACGTACAGTACGATCATTAAATCAGGTGAAAAATATTATCTTTGTTACATCTACATGATTTAAATATTACTTTTATATATCTAGTCAGGAAAGCAGTCAGTTTAAAACTTCACCTGTTGATGAGAGATTCTATTACTATGGAAACTTAAATATAAAAAACTAACCCATAAAAACCAAGTTTTTATCATCCTCCCTTTCTCATTAATATTGTTTCCAATTTCATATTCTATCAACGTATTAGTCTTGCTTTAAGTTCTTGTGGAAAATCTATTCCGTGCATATTATTATCCTTAAAACTTATAGAATATTGAAAACGTAATAATTGGTATAGGGGGCCACGGCGTCGGCGAAACCGTCTGATCAGACTCATGGCTCGAGTCAGACTAGTTGAAACAGGTTTCATGCTTTCTCCACGCGTCGGGCTCCTTTCTCATTTGTATTCCAATTTGAAAAAACGTTAAAATTTCGAAAAATCCAAAATTATACAATAAAAAAAATTTAAACGAAAATATTAGATCATTTTTATCGTCGCCACGAGTCTGCCTGCAAAGTTTCAGCTCGATTGGATCACAGGAAATGGGTTGAAAATCGATCCAAAGTTTTTTCGGCAGACAAGCAGACGCTACGAGTTAAAAGAAAGTGGGTAATAAAATATAAAAATATTATCAACTCACGTAGAGGTAACAAAGTTCATGTTTTTCATATAATGATCATTAAATTATCATGAATAATCTCTACAATGTTCACGCCAAATCCATCAATAATATTATGTACATTACTTTATAAAATAATTCGTTTTCATACAAGTAAAATAAAATGATAATACTAATAATAACCATGTAGAAAATTTTTCGTCACATAAAATATCAAATTTATAAATAAAGTCCTAAAAATATTATCGAAACACGTTGCTCGAATATAATTTTGGAACATTTTGTATTAAAGCTAAATAATAACGAGCTGTATAATTAATTGTACATAAAAAACATAAAGACAGACATGGGTTGCTTGTAACATATGACGCAGTTGTGTCTTTTGATAAGAATGAAAAAATAATTGATATAAATGAAAAATAAGCATTTTTTGGAAATGGCTAAGATCGCCATTAATATACTCGACGTCAGACATAATAAAATGATATTAAACAATCTCCTCCGCTAGTGTTGGTACGTCCCGGTGAATCCGGATGTTCTGCAATCATAAGGGACTACCCACGCCGCGGTATTAGGAGCAACGGGCTGGGCCCACGCGTCACGGTACTCCCACCCTTTACTACCCCGGCCGCCCACACCCCGAGTACCCCCGGCGTGGGATGCTGCAGACAAAGGTCACACAACCATCATCTGTAATACCATTCTGAAAGATAAATGAACACGTATCTGCAATAATACTTGGTTTTTATTTAATGTACCTATTCACTTTTGAACTTTAAACGTAAACGTTTTTTGGAACGTGTAATACTTTAACATGTCAGATATTTCCGAATATTTCAGATATTTAAATTTCCGTCTCCATATCCCAATAGAAAATCTTAACTATACAAACTTATTATATTTTACCGGTTTATTGCCACTATCGGACAGGAGAGTTTTATCCGATCTGATTTTATTATATAAAATTGTAAACTCGCATTACCACAGCCCTGAAATTTTGTCCTTAATAATGTTCCATGTACCCAGTCGAACTACTCGAGTGCCGACGCCTTTTTACTGTGACAATACTAGAACAAATGCTCACTACAACTCGCTAGTACCTAGAATACACAGGTTAGGTAACAATTATACAAACATAGCGGACGTGTTTGGTTCTGGCCTGTCACAGTATAGGGGCGCGATACTGAGAGCGCTTCATTCCGCCATAATGTAAATTATATACACTTTCTTTTTTTTGTTTTTCTCTCTGTTTATATTATTTTTGCAAATAACTGTTATATACCTACATATGTAAAAGCCTATTTAGGCGTAAATGAATGAGTAAATAAATAAATAAATATTAATAATTGAATCGTGTTACAATATTAAGCGACTAGCCGCCGATATCTATGACAATATCAATTGTTTACCAGAATGTCAGATCGGTAAACCACAAACAAAGAAAATACTATTTTAGATAATCTAGTTATACTTTAAGTCAACAAAGATAACTTGTTGGTCAGTGGTGAAGATATTAGGACGAGAACAAATCATTCAGTATTATGATTTTCAATACATCCGGTAGTTGTTAGGAGGATTTATTTTTACCTACACTGAATCACGGAATGAAGGATACTTGTGGAGATAGTTGTTGTCGAATATTAACTTCAAAAATGTCCAGAGATTTTCGTTTCAAGATAATTGTTCGTGAAGCAGATGTTTCTGTTTGTTATAAGGTGTGCTTACAGAATAACTACGTATTTAATTGGATTTTATAGCCAACAACAGAAGTTCTCTTAACAACTTGAGTTAGCCAATAGCGGTACCTTACCAGGTGGACTATCATTATTACCCAATGCGATTGGAGTTTCGTTCTAATCTAAGGTCTCTTCTAAGGTGACGTGGCTCTCTATACTGATAACTGAGAATATGTTTCGTAACATTGAGAATATATGATTATAGTGTAATCATGCGAATTTTATTGGACAATTTTTGAAAAAAAATGGTCTCGTCATGTCTGTTTCCGTGGACCACCCTCTTCCGTGAATGAGCTGCAACTTTCCCTGGTCCATGTTTGTTCGAGACAGAAATAACATCATACACTTATTAAAAAATGAAAAATCTACAATGTAGCATACCTTATTTGGAAAACACTTTTTTGGAAAATTAGGAGAAATTTAAAAAAAACAATTTTTTTATACATTTGATTTTACCGAATTGTTTATCCTTTTAAAAAATGCTTATTCCAGAATGTACAGATATTTCATGTTCTTAGGTTTTCACGGCCGTTCAGAATCATCAGGGTTGATGGTGGACCCTGCAATGGGATCCGAAACGTCGGCCAGAGAGGTCACATATACACGGCAGAATATCCCAGAAAACAATACACAGAAGATAGAGATATTTCATTTCTAAATACACAAGTAAATGATCTTCTTTTCAATTAATATAAATTAACTTTGTTTCAAAGCCAATGGCTTCTTCAAACATGTTGATTTTTTTCAATAAATAAGTGGTTTAAACAAAGTTAATTTATATTAATTATAATTATGTTACCACAAAATAAATTTGCTACATTTGAAGAAGAAGATCTTCTTTTCTGTTTCGAACAAACATCCACCGGGGAAAGTTGCAACTCAGCCACGAGGAGGAGTGCCACGAAAATTGACATGACGCGGCCTATTTTTTTCAAAAATTTTCCAATAAAAAAATCATTTAATTCATATCTTAATAAGTTCTAATAAAAAAAATAATTACCTCCTTGTAAAAAATCACCCGGTTTCTACCTAAATTTAAACCCATTAATTAACATGGTCATCGCAATTAATTTAAACTCGCGCATTCTGTTATTTCCTGATGACGTGAAGCTTTTCTAAGGCTGATAACTTTGGTCGGTTTTCATCTTCTCCATGCAGATATATCAAATATATGTGAACGGGGAAGATGAAACAAACTTATGTATTATGTTTCCAAATATTCGGTTACATCATATTATAATATAGGGCCCAAAAAACTCTATTCTATCGCTAAAAAATCTGACATGAATGTCGAATATTAAGGATCTAGGCATTAGATTTGTGAGCAACCTGACTTTTCACGAACACATAGAGGCGGTCAGTAGTGATGAAAAGCAATATATGATCGACCTCTGTATCCTAGACAATGGAGAACCAGGCACTTCAAGAAGAGCCTAAAAACTCATTTTTTCGGGATGTCGCACCTGTAAAGCGCCCTTGAAGCGTCTCTTACGCAAAAACGGCGCTATATTAATTAACACAAACATAACATAATATGATTTGGGGGCCACATGAGCTTAAGTACTCTCTTATGGTGGAGAAAGTCTAAAAGAAGTTTCTGAGATATCTCTTCCTGAGAGATTATAAGGATTATCCTTGGCTGTATGTAACCGGGTGTTCATTCAATTCTTATATATGTTATGACTGTATGTTTAGAAGTAAATATATACAGACGGTATATATGAGTCGTATATTTCCAGACATCGCTAACTCCAAACCAAAGAAATTTACAGCAGGTCAAGTAATTTGTACCTTATTGTGTGAGATGTTATTACCTATACTATTAGTTTTTCTAGAGAGTTTGTTTACATTTATAACAAACTTTCTAGAAAAACTAACAGTGTAGGTAATAACATCTCACACAATAAGGTATAAATTACTTGACCCGCTGTAAATTGTTTTGGTATGGAGTTAGCGGTGTCTGGAAATATACGACTCATATGACAGTTAACTGTATGTAACAATATGTTTATATGTACTAACATTTAATTTATGTTTTTAATGTATATATTATAGTCTGTACACGTAAAACATTTCATTACTATCGCCATGGAATGGTTCGTTTAGACGGCTACGTTTGACGACGAAACTGCTGTGTTGTTCGGCAGAGGTAGAAACACGAGAAAGCGGCGAAATTTAAAAGACCAATTTGCGCGTTTGCGTCGCTAGTTTCCGAGAAAATTCCCACAACAATGTGAGAGCGACTAATTACTTGTGAACGAGAAACGGGAGAACCCCCCTCCCGAAATAAGGCAGTTGATTAAATATCGCCGCAGCCCCACCCCCGCACACACAACTCCACGGAGAGCTTTGCGGAGTTGCCCAGAGATGGCTCCGCTGGCTTTGTGGCGCGCGCCACTGTGCCACGTAGGCACCCAAAAACGAAGGGATCAAAACACGTTACTTCAATGGCGTCTATTTTTAGTACGAATGTACATTTTTTTTATTCGGATACAAAGTTATTTTTACAAACTTTATTATAGCGATTACACAAATATCGTTTAATAGATTGTTATTTAAATACTCGTATATTATCGAGAACAGTCATAAAATGAAATTATCGTAGTGGTAGGCTGTTTAATAATATAGAAAAAAATATTGATTGTATTATTTGTGAAAATTTACTTATATTATTTGATTAATTACACCTACACGTTATATGTACATAACGCCCTGACGATGGAAAGGTATTTCCGAAATATTTAGTAGTATTATTTAAATAATACAAACAATATAACGAGTAGCTTGTTGGTCTTGTGGTTAGAACACTCGCCTCGTGATCCAAAGGTTGCGGGTTCGAACCTCACTTCAGACTAGCAAGTTAGTCCTATTTTCATAGCACAAGCGTTTAGCTTAGTTTGAAATTAGTAAGAATATTGATGTGACACGTATTCCGTGATCACATTTTTTTTAAAAAAAAAAAAAAATATTTTAAAAATGTCAATCTACAATGTTGCTGAATCAATTGAAAAAATAATAATGTAGATAAATAAAATATTATTTGTTAAAACACGTTTAGTTTGGAAAAAGTATTTTTCGAACCATAAGAAGAAATCTTTCGAAACATAGGAAGTAATAAAGAAAAATATCTACTTAAAATTGGGTTTATTAGTGTAAAATATGTACTAGTTAGGACTAAAACTAAACTAAACTAGGAGAGAGGAATAAGTCACAGCGGAAGAATGTTCCCCTCACGACTGTCTAAATCACATTTAAATTCCAATTAAAGTATTAATACTTGCAGAACTAAATCAACGACAGTACCAAGACGTATTTTTTTTAATTTGTTTAATTTTTAAAACGTTTTCTTGTAATAAAGCGCGATTCATTTATTAACCTATTAACCGGGCGAGTCCCTTTTTAATTACGCAACATATAACGGGCGCAAACTTTTTCACTAGGACGTGTCAGTACGTCTCGCTCGGTGGGCGTAATTTCATTTTATTTTTTATTTTTATTTATGCTGAAAATAAATGAAAAGACAACTAATATATTTTTTTCGTTTATCTATAAAGTATAAAGGAAAATAGAAAAGAATACCAACAAAAAAAAAGATTGGTACATTGTTGTTCGAAAATATAACATATATTTCGAGGACGTATTTATACGTCCTGCCCGTACCCGATGTTGTTTACGTTTGACGTATTTATACGTCCCGTCCGGTTAACAGGTAAAGACACGATACTTTTTAAGAGTATTTAATTTGACCTCTTTCATAATTGTTTCAAAATTTACAAGCTCATTCTTTAGACAAGGCAAACGTATTGGCACAAGACGTTGTGCCAAACTGTGGACAGGGAATTTACGTTAGTTCATGCCTTTTTATTTTGGTGCTCTGGGGTTTACTCCAAAAATATTTGCAAAATTTCATCGACATCTTTCAATGACTTGAATATGTTACAACATTTATCTAAAGCATAGGACCAAAACTAATAAATTGGTGAAAAATTGTTGAACTTTGTCAATAGACAAAAGAGAATGTGAAAGTTAGTGTATTTAAGCGCGGAATGATTGAGCTCCAAGTCGCCTGTGACGTCACGCGTCCGCATAGCCGGACGCCGGAGCACGATCCGCGGGTACACCGGGTAGCAGAGATGACGTCACGCGACTCCACAAAACAAAATTATTCATGCAAAACGCAAATTTAAAATAATATAACTTTGTAAGTTTTTGAGATATCTTAATTTTACTTTCAGACTTTTGTTCAATTTTACTAAAATTTTTATTTCCATTCACTGAAAAAAAATAGTTAACTTCTCCATTATTATTTGTGTTTAATTCAGGTTTATTACTACCAAAATATAACGTCAAAAATGTTTATGTTGTGTTTATCACTACGGCTACCACAATTATTTCATTTCATCACATTAATTGCTATTATTAGTACAGTTGCCGGCAAACTTCTTGAAATTCTTTGGCGTAGTGGGGGAATGCGCAGAAGACAAAATTTGGGTCACGTTGGTGGAATGGTACATGCGCAAACTTCCCCCCACTACGTAAAATTTCAAGATGTTTGCCGGCTACTGTACCTAATATCGTATTGATGCAATTCAATCAAAACACCTATTCAAAACATGTAGTTGGAGAATTTTCGTAAATTATAACAAATTAATAAAAATTCGCCTTTCACGAAAAATCAGTTACCAATCATCGATACAATCAGATACAAATTTCACAAGATAACGTTACTCTATTGCAGGTATAATAACAGTTTTGCCCACCACTATTAAAGATCCCTCTCGATCTGTACTTTTGATATAGAAAAGTAATAATAACTATATAACTCAACAATAGCAGCATTCTGCCGGAGCAGATTTATAAGAAGGGGAAGAAGAAGAAAAAGAAGAATGACTGTTTAATTCAATTTAATATTCGGAGTACTCGTATCCACTCCTAAAATATCATGGTTTCGAGACTGTGGGGTCCAAATGAAACACTTGTAATCAATTTAACTTTTTATGATAAATCATAGAGTCAGGAGCATGCAGTGAGAACAAGAAGCATGACTTTTATTTAAACATATATATTTGAAAAAAAAAACTACATAAAATATCTGGCAGAATATTATGAAATATTAAAATCTGAATAATACGTTAATTATTGTGATAGGAATATTACGAGATGTATCTCTTATTTCGGTTTCTTTTCAAAATATATGCTTAGGAAATAGTCATGCTTCTTGTTCTCACTGCACGCCTCTGATAAGATTCCTAAAAACACAATTTGCACAAGACGAAGCTATTTATATGGGAAATTAGAGATGGAAGTCTTTGGGCGTTTACAGGGCTCAAGACTAGTCATTGGCTGGCTCATCTGATCACTTAACATAATGTAACACACATCGATACACCCATGATCGACCACTTCTTCTTCTTCATCAGCAGTCTCTCCACTGCTGGATATAGGCCTCTTCCTACTCTTTCTATCCTTTCTTGTTGTTTGCTAATTGTAGGCATTTCTTTCCCCCCACAGCGGCTATATCATCGGCCCATTTCTTTTGAGGTCTTCCGATGCCTCTTTATTCTCCCAAGGTCTCCATTTCAGAACTCTGTGAGGCCATCTTGTAGCATCCTGCCTTGCAACATGTTCTGCCCATTGCCATTTTAGCTTCGCTACAAGATCCGTGATATCCACTACTCTAATTCTGCGCCTAATTAGGCTTACTCCAAGCATGGATCTCTCCACGGATCGTTGCGTGCATTTGAGCTTTTCTACACTTTTCCTATCAAATTTGGAATGTTGTGCACACATTATTCATGTACTCCACATTCCTCAATACAAACTAATACATTCGCCATCTATGGTTGAAATTTATCATTCCCATGAAACGGAATGTGGATGTTGCCACTGGTAACAAGACTTCTATGTTTTTGTCTAGAGTATGGAGATATTATTTATGAATATATGATATTCATCCGAATTAGAACAGTTTTGGTAATGACAATATTTCAATTTAGTATTGGATATTTTTTTTAACCAAAATAGTGATGCGAACACGGAATACGTGTCGCATCAATATTCTTACTATTTTAAAACTAATTGTGCTATGAAAATAGGACTACTTTGCTGGTCTGGAGTGAGGTTAAAGCCCGCGACCTTTGGATCATGAGGCGAGAGTCCTAACCACAAGACCATCAAGCTACTCTTTTTTACTTTTTTTTTGTACCTACAGTTTGCTTCGACAGCCGAAGCTACTTGAAATTATATGTACGTGATCTTATAATAACTTAAATGTATAGATGACCTTCCGAAGCAAACTTCGCGACGACTAGAAAAATGAAACTCATCAACATGTTTGTTATCCTCGCGTTTATGCAAATCAGGCGTCGGCGCTCCACCGCTCTTTGCTTCGCTCCTGGCATCAATCAGTGCATTCATTACGAGACAGCCACTCACATTTTACACTTTGTATTTTGAATCGAAATAAAGTATAATCATTTTATTTATTTTTGGTCCATTGTAAGATAAACATCTTAATTTGTATACTATTATATTTTGCTATTACTTTGTGGCTATTCATCTATACTAATATTATAAAGAGGAAACATTTGATTGTTTGTTTGCATTGAATAGGCTCCGAAACTACTGGAGCGATTTGAAAGATTCTTTCACATTTAGAATTCTACATTATCCCTGATAGGCTATAGAATATTTTCAAAAATGTTAAGGATCTGTATGAAAACTTCGATAATGTAACCCAACGTGTGAAAAAAATACAAAAAAAAACCTTATATCGCGTACGCTGCGGAAATTTTTGACAATAGAGCAAAGTGATGTACTACAGTTTTATAGAGGACATTAATAATACCTACAAAAAAATCTGCAATACCATATAGCTAAGTATTACACTTATGTTACAATAACTTATGTTAACGTTAAATGGAAACATTGTTATTTAGAGAAAAGGGGAACCTTTGTTTACCCTCACACTTATTTTTTACTTAATTCTTAACCCGTGCAATGCCGGGTACGACCAGCTAGTTATGAATATAATTAAACGAATTAACTTTGTTTATCACCACTTAATTTTTGGCAAAACCAACCGGTTTCGGAAACAACGTTCCTTCGTGAGGGTATACTTAATACTAATTATATTTTATAAAATTATGAACAATCATACCTCAGTGTCAAGTGTCCAAATGGGGGTAAATTGTGGGCGGTGCGAAAGAAACAGGCGATAGGGTGAAAGGGAACATATTCAAGATAGGCTTGTAAGTTAGATTTTTTTGGATATTTATAATAGATTCAATATTATTTATGGCTTTCTTAATTTCTAGGGCTTCTAAATTATTTAGACGTCTATTTTTACTATCAATGTGAACAATATTGACTCCTGTATTTTTATCAAAACTATGGTTATTCTCAATAATATGATTGGAAAATTCGGAAAAATTTGAATTATTTAAGCGTCTTATATGTTCTTTAATCCTAATATCAAAATTATGACTAGTTTCTCCAATAATAAAAGAGGGACAGTCATTACATTTTAGTTTATAAACAACCGAGTGAGTCAATTTGTAATCTTTATCTTTAACATTTCTCAAAAAAAAAATTAATTAACTTAATTTGTTTTGAAAAATCAACCAAAGGCAATTCAAAACCGGCGACAAAAAATATATGTAATTATTTTCTTGTGATATTTATTTATCCTACTAGGAGTAATTTCACGGATTATATTGTAACGAGATTTATAGTAATCAACGATTTTACAGCGTTCTACACTTCTTACACTAAAATCAGATGATTCTAGAATAAAATCTCGTAACGAGTAGGCCGTAATCGTAAAATCTCGAAAGATCGAGAAAGACATTTATTTACCTATAAAAGCAAGGGGCGTCGCATTACGCATCAGTCCGAGTGACGTTTAACCAGAACGATATTAGCTACGGAGCGAGAATAATGAGGTCATCGCGTGGTATATTCCAGCGATAGGAAGTACCTGCGGCGGACGAGAAGTTTTTCTAAGTGCGTAAATTGAGCCGGATATTGGAGAAAGTGATCGATGCAATAGAATCAGTTGTGACTAGAGTTAATTAGTGCGAATTCAGTAACAGTGTAATATAGTAAGTGTGTAGCATATTTTAGAAACATTTTGTAACTATAAATTCAATAAGTGTTCCGATTTAATTCTTGTCCAGTGACTTTATGGTAAATTAATAAAAACTTTAAATCCGTTTTTTTAATTGTTTTCATTGGCCTCTCACTGTCACGTCAATATAATGTGGCGGTGGGAGACGAAATAAAACGCTTAAAATCAGTTAACTTTTATTGAGAACACAAAGTTGATTTATTTATAAAGCACCAGAGCACTATTTTGCACTAATCTTTCACTCGAGAATATTCCACAATTTAAGCCACGAGTCAATTCGGCGACCAACTCGATAACTTCACTGGTGAAATTCTATGCATCGCTTTGAGCGTTGTACACTGAAAAATTCTTCGGTTTTTTTAAGGTTTAAATCAAATAAATCTTCAAATAACCTCGCGGCCGATCGGCGCATGCCCGGCGCATTACGTTCTCTATTAACAGTGCGGTGATAAGAAAATCCGAGCCAAGTATCGAGACAAAACTGAATGTTTTCAAATCTGCGTACAGGCCCACCCCGATATATGGCCATCTCATGTGAATCCTAACGGAGAGAGTGAGAGCGAGAATCCAGGCTGCCGAGATGAAAGGGGGGTAGCGGGAGTCACGCTGGTGGACAGTGAGAAGTGCCGACACTCGACTTCGAGTCCCTGCTCCTACATATAGAGAAATCACTCATGTGTGGGGTGGTGGCTCGGACATGTGCTAAGAACGCCAGGGCAATAAGTAGCAAGAAGTAACAATACTCCTGGCGACCCACGGAAGGAAGGCGACCGGTGGGTCGTCCCAGATTAATTGTACGAAAACAGGATGAGTCTTGACTGGTTAACACATACAAAAGACAGGGGGATATGGAAGCACCTTGTCGATTCTTTGGGCCCCGACTCTACTAGTACTAGGGGATAAAGATGATGTTGACAAAAAAGTGTTTTATAAAAAAAACTGACCGTAGTTGCGCAGCATTCATCATTGGCCACGAAGCGAAGAATACACTGTCACTAGCAATCAGCACGAAAACACAGGCTGTGTCAACTTCTTTTGACCACGTAGCGGCCACTACATTGTTTATAAAAGCAGAAAAGCAAGAAATAGCAGATATCATTGAGATGCCATTATAGAAAAAAGACCAGAAGCATAATATTGAAAAACTCCAAATTTTCAATTGTACCAAATTGAATATGCAAATATAAATAAAAAAATTTGCGTATGTAAAATAGACAAAAATGACTTATAACATTGGATGCAATGTAATTTACGAGCATTTATAATCTTCAGATAAGTACTGTGTAGAACAGAGAAAAAACATATGCACGAATAAACTAAATTAATGTGTACGTACGTGTTTGTTAAAAATACTTTATTTTGATAAAATAGTACACATACCTAAATATATTGAATTTATTATTATTATTTGAAATAGAGAAGAGAATAAGGAATACGTGTCAAATTAATATTCTTACTACATATTTAAAAATTAAGATAAACGCTTGTGCTATGAAAATAGGACTAACTTGTTGGTCTCCTGGAACGGGGTTCAATCGCTGGGCGAGTCTTAACCACCACTAGACCAACAAATATTACTCAACGTTAATTCATTACGTTTTATTGTTATTTATTTATTTATTAAACGACAGAATTCTTCGCAAAGTATGTATTGGTTCAAGGAATGTAAAAAAAACGAGCTAGCATATAGGTATTATTAAAAAATATAAATCACAACACGCAAAACAAGGTAAATACATAAAACGTAAAATAGCAGCTTATAAAGGGAAGAAAATAGCTAAAAGGTCTGGAGAAAGGTCAAGAGGTGAAGTGAGAGCAGCCCACGGAGTCAGGGGATTAGCAGGATTAGGGTATCCAGGATTATTGGCTATTACGGAATCAATTCCTTCGGTCAAAGTTGGAGGTTCAGGATCGGAAGTACGTTAACGGTAGCCAAGAAAATCGATTACGGTTTCAATATTCAATAACTCGTAGTTTTCTCAACTGCGGGTTAAAAGTGAAGGTATTATGTACCATATCACGATATACTCGGATCTCATCGGTTTAGAATGTTATCTATTTTATATAAAGGCTAAACTAATCTTTGAACGTGTTATAAAAATGGTAGTCAGTATTTAGGCACGAAAGAGTGATAATAATTCATAAGATGCTGTCAGAAACATCGCAAATCAGAGAAGATACGATTATCATGACGACAACTGCAAGTCTGTGCTAAAGGAGATAGGAGGCTGTATCTAACTATTGAATCTAAACAATAACAATATTATATAAATGAACATAAAATGAACAAAATTAAAAATGTAAAATAATATACATAAATTCAAAATAAAATATAGAACAAAAGCGGCTCTCGTAGAACAGGAGTCATGACACTGACTTATCACACCGAGTGATCCAGGTTCGATTCCCGGTAAGATAAAAGTAAATCTATGTAATTTACTCACACTTTGATGTTTTTCGCTTTTTTTTATTTTTAATTTTATTTATTTATTTATTTATGGGAAACTAACAGTACATATAAAGAGATTATACATGATTATTGAACAGTATAGAGACCATCTTACAAGTTTCCACAGAATTAACCTGTTGTGTTTTAACATAAAGCAACAATAACTTGAGTTATAGAATAAAAAACAAAAAAGTGAAAGTTTTAAGACACGGACAAACTATGGGAGTCAAAGAATTAGAGGTAAAAGGAGAATAAGGAATGGATAGGAAAGGACAAATCTACTTAGTAAAAAGGACAAGAGATAAGAATAAAAAGAAGTGCAAAAGATATATGTATAGCATAAAGAAAAAAAAAAAGCCTCCTTCCGCTTATAGCCTGTGTTCCCTGCTTAATAAAATAACTTCGCTTATCAGTGTTTAAAACGCAAAGAAATTGAAAATAGAAATAAATTATATATGTATATATAGACACCTATACAATAATAAAATAATTAAAAAATATCTTCAGGTTTCTTCACATCAAAATGATTTATTTGTTCCACATCCTATTCTAGTTGATACCAGCACAATGAATTAAAAATCAATTAAAATGAATTTTATTTTAAAGGAAGATGTAAAGTTTTATAATTTTTTGACGCACATCTTTGATGTTTCTCGTGCAGAGGGCGCCGGGCGTATTGTTAGTAGGCGTACGATAACGTTCGTAAGTGTGAGCGACCGTTAAACGAGATGGTTGAACGCGAGGAGCGCCTGTATAATTAAACTGACCAGCCATACTGATTTATTCATTACAGTATTGTTTTAAAAGGTCTTTGCTGATTTAACAATTATACATTTTATAAATGTATATAAAAACGCTGTTTCCTTGTGTTCATCATCGTATTCAAAACATTCTTAAATTTACGAATACTAACCTCCTTCCTATAGCTACAGAGTTACAGTTAAGATTTGAGAGACACAGGTGATGTTTTAAACCATTATTATGACTGTAATTGTGTGATTGGTATTTGATTGTAACGATGACTAGTAACTGAGGTTTAACTGTTGGAGGTTTAGTTTCTGGTGTATCATTGCTTACAATCATCATTTATAATAGAAGACAAATTAGCTTAACACTGGATTAAAAGGATTAGCTCATCACTGCACTCACAACTGCAAAATAGCTTTGTGGTACTATATGGTACTATTGGTATATTAATAAATAAAAAACACTTACATAAAACCACTATTAATTAAATTATTAACATGTTTGGAGACCATTGGTCCATTCATCAGGGAACAACGTGTGCTAAAAATTATAACTTTAATTAGCATTAACAAAAGCAAAAAATAAGTATATGGGAGTTGAATAAGTAATTAAGAACTAATGTAAAAACAAATTTAAAAGGATTTGGTTATTTATAGTATTTAATTTGCTATTAGACATGATTTTATAAATAACGATATATTTATTTTTTGTTTTTGTTAATGTCTACGAGTATACTTTTCAATTTTAATTTTTAGTACACGTTGTATCCTGGTGAAGGAACCATTGGCTCCGAAACAAGTTGATAATTAAACAAATAATGTTCATATAAATAGTTTATACAGTGTTTATATAAAATAGTTTTTATTATATATTTTCGTATAGCCGTAGTTAGATTATCACGAGACCTATGAATTTTTTTATGAGTGGTATAAAAATGGTATGAAAATTTCAGTTCCTTTTCACACTCGTTATTTCTGATTTCGGAAAAATATTTAAAAACGTAAGGACCGTGCATTCACTTGAGGATTTTCTTATACAATTACAGAACTGTTTTTAAAAAGATGTTATAAGTTGATCATTCAAAGTATTGTGTATCGCTAGTTTGGTATCTTCATAAAAAGTAAAGCGTTGCTCAGCCTGGCCCATGAGTCATCGATCGAAACAAGTGGTGTTCAGAAGGAGCAATATCTAGAGAATAAAACGGGCGAGGTAGGACTTCCCATTTCAGCGTCTCCAAGTATCAGCTCCATGAGCAGCTCATAATAAACCACAACAGGTTCCACCGAATACAGAGAACTAGCTTCGATCCACGGATATTCTGCATTGCTGTCGATGTTGATGCAAAGCCGGGCTTACTCCACGATTTTGTACGCTTGGGGTTGTGGTAGTGTATCCATTTTATTCGCCAGTGACCTTTTCGATTTGTGGAGTAGCTGTTCCCAAAAAAAAAAAAAAAAAACTTTCCACGTCTTTTGGCTTCGTGGACCCATATTCCTTGCTTTTGAATCATTGTCAGTGTATGCAAGCGTTTAGAAATGGTTGAACGATCAACTGTCAATGATTCTGCAAGTTTATCTTCCGTTTAACACGGTTTTCATCAAGTAACGCAACTCAACATAAACTTCGCAAATGCTGTTTTGTTGGTACGTAATTCGACATATTCAATGATAAAAAAAAATTGTTGTGTACATTAGGCAAAATGACACATACTGGAAGCCAAAGCCGCGTGATGGCGCTTTGACATGAATATAGTAACAATATGCCCCAGTGCGATATAGTACATGTTATGCCCTCTCTTAGGAATCCCTCAAATTATCACACGGTCCTAATTAGGGAATGCAATCCGGATTATCCGTAATCCGAAAAATCCGGATATCCGCACATTTTTACTAGACCTCCAAATGCGGATCTGAAAATCGAATCCGGATTATTTGAATAATAAGAAATTTTAACAAAAAAATCGAAACGAGCGAGTTTGCTGTTCGCGCGTCTCGCGAGTGTCGAGTCTATCGGCTCTGGAGATTACAAGCGTTGATCAGAGCGTGCTTTTTCCGCAGCAGGAATTATGTGCAACCGAATTCGCAGCAGGTTAAGCGACAGCACTTTAGATGCCTTATTATTTTTGAGGTCACATTCTATGTCTCAAAAAATGGCATAGTTTTGTTACGTTGTTTTTATGTTGATTTAAGTGAAGTTAAATTGTTTTGTTACTTTTGTTTATGTTTACCTAATAATTTGACAAGGAGTCTATTTGTCTTTATTTTTGTTCTTCAGAGTTTCTTTTAATTTGTACCTGTTGATTATTTTATTAACGTTACTCAGCACGCGAGTCACAGACTGATTATTTTAATAAGAATGACATCATAATTATGGTATTTAATTATAATAGTTTGAATAATTCCAAACAATAAAATTTTTTTAAAAAATCATTCGATTCGATTTTCATGTGCTTTTATTTTAATCCATAAAATCCGGATTGGAACAAAATCCGGATTTTAAAACAGAACGGATTTGCATTCCCTAGTCCTAATATTATTTTACCATCAGTAAATGTGGTAAAATCATACTTCTAACGATGTTATTGTTTACACAACATGTGTAAACATTTAAAGAAATGTCAAAACACCACCGCCCGACAAGCTCTGTAGCGATCTGACGCATATAAAAACACAAATATTTGACCTTTTGCAATCTAAGTAATGATTTACTTTGTAAAATAAAATGAAATGGTTATCTCCCATGAAGGTCTGCGGGAATGTGACCTTTGGTAGAACTTCCGGCCGCCGCGGACCGAGTGCGCGGACTAGTTTGTTATTAAAGCTGGAAGTGGTTGAAGCTACCATTTGCAATGAATTAAAGTGTGGAGCGAAGTCACGTGCGGAGCAAATATTTTCAAGTGGAAGAAAACGTATTCGGTAAATGAAGGCAGCCTGGAAGCAGGTGAGAGTATTAATTAGGTGCCGTTTAACTAAAATGATTTTCTTCTTCTTGTGGCGCTTTTTACCCAGGGTCGGTGACCGCTATGGATATAATATCATAGCTAATACTATGATAACTATTTATATATGTATATCTTTAAACAAGTGTAGATATACCGTCGGAAATCGAATTTGGAAGTTTTACAATGCCGAAAACTTTACAAATTAATTTAAAATCTCATAAAATGATTTTAATCTCGTTGAAAGCAATTTAGTTACAATGATTCTCAAAAACCTTTGAGTAAAACCTGCTGGGTGGCGCCAGTCCATTATTTAATGCTTTGATGAAATAACTTATATTTGTGAAGATAGTTCATTGAAGTTTGAAAAAAAATTAAGAGATAGATCCATTAAAAATATATAGTCGTTCGTCTGCTTCCAATATCCCTTTTATCTCCCATTTTTTCTCCTATTGTGGGTAGCAGCAGCCAATACGTCTCTCCCCTTACAATGTATCCGACGTATGCTAAACTAAATTAAAGAAAACCGTCTGATTTTAAATAACAGTAGGTGTTGATCCTTACCTTTTCACTAGCAGCAGTAGCCGTGGTCTGGGTGTGGCTGGTTGCCGAGATCCTGTACTGCATCTCGGAGACCGTGCAGTAGCCCGTGTGCGTGGAGTATACTCCTGTGATGGTCACGTCAGCCTCCTGGTTCACTATCACTGCCATCTTGGATTTGGTAGCCGCATTTACTTCGGCGATTCCTGGAGAAAAATCCTTTCTCGATGAAGAGCACTCTCCTCTTTCCGCGAATGTTTTAGGCTTCTTTGGATGCTTCTCTTCCTGTTCACTGCTAGCTGTCTGGCTGGAGTCAGAAGTGGTCTCGTCCCTGTTGGACTTCGGCGACCTCTTCTCGTAGCTGGCGGCGAGCATGGCCGTGGCGTTTAAACTGGCCATTCTCTTCCTAACGACCATGTCTCTTAAGTCCATAACTACTTCTGTTCGGTTGCGGCGCTTCGCTGCTGGGCAATTTTTAGGCTTTTTTACTTTGACCGCATCATTGGGCGAGTCGGGGCTCGTTTTTTCAGACTTTACGACGATTTTTGGTTTTGATGTGACCTTTTTCTTTTCAGGAGCCTGCATTCTGTGTTCCGCTTCACTTTCTTCACTGGAAGATAGTTTCATTTCCCAATATTTACCCGATCCGGTCGGTTGGTAGCGCAGTGTTCTAGTAGGTGCATTTGATTCGTCTTCAGAGCTCGTTATCTCAGATTTCACTTTCTTTTCATATTCTGATTCTGATGACGTGGAGTCCCTTTTCTCTGTTTTCACATTTTTTTTCTTGGCAGTGTCCTTCCATTTAGGTACAGCTCTATCAACAGTCCTCATTAGACCCAATTCTAGATGCGTTCTACTTTCATTCTCGTATAAACATTGTACTTTTGCTTGAGCATTCAACGAAGCTTCACGATGTTTCTTCGGTCCCGTCCAAAACCCTAACAATCTCATTCTCCGCTTATTGTCTTCGGTGGGTATGCTTATGAATTTTTTTATTGGCTTGGGAGAAGGTTTTAAGGTCTTCTTCTTATTTTCTCTGGGAGAAGTAGTCCTACTCGTTTTCAGCTCATTTTTAATATTTGGAAAAGCAAATCTCTCCTCGCTTTCTGAGTTTTCACCGTTAGAGGGTATCTCCGTAGTTTTCTTTGAGGATACCGAAGAAGCTTCAGGAATAGGCAGAACCACGTCTTGTTCAAGAGAAATATTTTCTTTTGGATCTTTGGAGATAGCTGAAATGTCTTTATGTATCCAAGATTCGGAATTTTCAATTTTTGTAATTTTATCATTTTTTGCTTGGGTATCTATATTATCTTTTTTACTATCGTCAACATTAATTTTGGTCATGGTTGCACTGTCAATCTTGGGCTGCAATGGTGCACTCTTTAAATCAAGTAATTTTTGTGACTCTTCGGCCGATTTCCGTGATTTGGAATCGCAAGAAGTTTGCTGTTTATCTTCACTAACACCTAAATCATCAGATTTATCTAAAACATTGAAAGATTTCTCATTCTTTTTACTATTCTTAACTAATCGTATTTTCTTTGGCAAACTTTTGACTACTTTTGGCGTTTTTAATATTACACCTTTGCTTTCTAGGCTCGATGAATCGTCACTTTTAGTTTCTTCTACCGATGCAGTGGCAGTTTCTGGAAAACTGTACGTTACTTCATCACTGCTTGAAGCGCTGTCTTTGTTAGACTCGATCTTCTTATCCAGAGACTGAGACACCTTACAAATTTTTTTGGCTAATTTTACTCCTTTAACCATTGCTATCTTTCTCGCTGTTTTACCAATTGGACGTCCTTTTATTAAACCTATTTTTGGTCCTTTTGTCGTTAGCCTCACGGGGTTCACAATACTTTTTTTTGTTTTAATTTTCGGTATAATTTTGGTTACCGAGTTTTCAGAGTCGGATATATTATTTTTCCCACTTTCTACTAATTTGCCTCCGTCAATTTTTTTTACAGATTTAATATTTTTAGACGAATCTGAACATTTTTTTAAATCTTCAACTGGTTTCGCAGGAATGGCGACGCACTTCTTTTTTTCAGTGTCGATTTTTAACTTTTCTGATGTTTCAGGTTCGGCCACTCGCAAGGGAGTTTCCTCTACACGTGCGACTGCGATAGGACCAGCGGAAACTTTTTTGTCGGTTTCAAGCTTGGTGCTTTCGATAACCGTTCCCTTCACCCTCGCGATGGGCTTAACCTTCCCGACGAGTTTTTTTCGTCCTAATGGTGACACCAGCTGGCTATCTAAGAAAGGCATTTTCATAAGAATTCCCGATTCTTTCTCAATCGAAGATTTCTGATCACTCAACCAATCGGAAGGTTTACAAGTATTAACAGTAGAAGGTTCTTGGTTAAACGTCTTTTCTTCAACAGCTTTAGGAGTAGTGTTAGATGTATCACCGTCTTTTGCTTTGTCCAATAATTTGTTTCCCTTTTTTGCGACAATAGCTTTTCTCGGACTGCATTGAACGGTCGAATTATCCGAAGTTAATTTGGACGTTCGGGAAGTGTTGGTAAGTTTCGGCTGTTCTTCATCGTTAACCATTTTATTATTATCGCTGGTCTGTATCAAGGGAGCCGAAGAGCTCCTGAGAGGTGTAATTCTTTTTTTCTTTTCAGGTGATCTCGCTCTATCTTTATTATTTTTGGGGAGGTTGCTAGAATCCAGTCGCTCGCCAGTTTTTTTCGCTGGACTAGATCTTTGAACAGTAGAATCTTTAACATCAGCTGTAACATCTTTCATAGGGATATCGATGGTAGTTTTCTGTTTAACATCTTTTTTTTTAATGGAATTTTTTTCTACTTTAGACCCGTCAGAATCCTTTTTGTCTGGTTGCAAATTTTTAACGACTTTCACAGTTTTTAGGACCTCTTTCTTCTTTTTGACCTCTTTCTGTTCTGCCAAATCTTTAGGTTTTACAACATCGGTTTTTGGTGTGGGTATCGGTACCTTTTTAATGGTGTTTGTATTGGCCTTCTTGTTTTTATTTTCTACCTCTTTTTTATTATCGCGAGAGATTGCTTTACGGACAATTAGAATTTTTTTCTTTTCGGCTGGTGCTGTCACCTTTCCCTCCGAGGGTTTGGCGTCGCTTTTCCCATCTGGAGATGTGATTCTGCCTTCCGATCGCCTTAGATCCTTTTTAGGTTCTCCGGAAGTAAGTTTGCTCGCATGCACTGTTTTTGGAGGTACCTTTGATATGGCTTTCCCGGAGATATTTTTGACAGATCTGTGGAGATTCTTGGGAGGATTTTTTTCAGTTGTAACTTTGGTCGCCACCGTGGTACCTTTGGCGAGTTTCTTGATGAACTTTCGTGTCTTGTAATGCGTGGTGACTACCTTGGCCTTGCTGAGCTCCCGTCGCGAGGGGGCCCCGGGCCCCGCTCGGCGGCCCTGCCTCGTGAGGACGTGAGGCCGCATGGCTGCTAGGCTCTGCTACTCTCCTCCGAGACCGCTCGCATTCCGCGCTGGATCCGGAGTATGAAATGGTCTCTGGAAAAAAGGAAATAACAATTAAAATACTGCGTTGAAAATGCGTACAAAATCACCGTCTATAAATTTGAAAATTGAGATACATAAGATATTTGATTGAAGTAATTTAAAAATGCAGATTATGAGTAGTAGTAGCAGTATTGATGGTAATTATAAAAATTTCCATGTTCCAAAACCCATATGGAAAAAAAATTACGAAGGTAGACTGGGTGCAATTGCGGTCGTTTGCATGGGTGAAATATTTATGTACAATAAATAGCGTAAAAATATATAAAAGAATATAGAACTGTTCGTAGCGCAGTCGATAACGTACAGACAGCGGTGTTATGGTGGGATGACCGTGGAGAGGATGGTCAAGGAAATATGCGGGAAGATAGGGCGTTCGCGAGAAATCTTGTCTGATCGGATAAGCCTAATCTTGGGGGACGAACTTGTTAAAAGCTTTAACAACCTACGAATGTAGCCGACGCAAAAGCGGTGTGTCTAGGGTAGTTGTCCTATTGTCCCGTCTGCCCACTACTAATGTAAGGTATATTTACCGACAGCGCTAATAAAGAAACAAACGCAATGTTTTAAAACAGCGGTAACACACGTACGTGCAAAATGGCTGGAAACAGTTCTTCAACAGTTTGACGTGTTTTTATTAGAATGTTTCCGCGAGGCAGGATGGGATGTGGCCGTGCTTGCGTAAATATGTGTGGAAACGTTCAAACAACTTCATTTGAATCCCAGCGGCGAGCGCTTCACTTTATTCCGACATTTATGGGATATTTACACAGTTTACATAATTTCAGACATGTTTATCACGCCCTCTTTGCCGACTGTTTTGTGCGGCATTGCAAGGTGGAGGAGGAAATGAAAAGTCACCATGTCTACTTGCTTCGAAATACCGGATGAAATATAAAAAAAAATATGCAATCTTCTGATTTAAGGTGTTACACCACCTAGACATTTAAAAAAAATCGTAATTTGATTTTACATATAGCTTAAAGTTCTTAGAATAATTTGAATCGAAAATTGGCTCAGTTATAGCAATTTTTGTGTGTTTATCGAATTACCTACTCTATTCTCCTTGTGTTCTTCCGGAAACTCGTTTTTTTCAGAATTTTGGAGATGACATCTCAAATCATTTACGGATTTTGTTGAAATTTTGAACGGTTTATTTGATAAAATGCAAAATTTGCTTATTATAAATTTTCAACATCGATTTTTTAGGAAAGAATTAAATCTATTTTCAAACTAATTTCATTTGCAGAAAAAACGATACTTTTTATAATTATTGAAAAAATGCAAATTGTGATGTCGCTTTTATCTCCTTATAGGTCGACCACAATCAGAAGACCATTCCCTAGCTTTGTCCGGTAAGAAGAAAGCGGGGGAAAGTTGCCTGGCAAGCCCTATTACAAGCCTCAATATGATATTCCAAATAAATATATATTTTTTAGTCAAAAAGGGTTACCTACTTACTAGAAAAACTTATTTTGTGTTCATTTTTGCACCGTAACAACACACATATTTTTTGCGCACATTCTTTTGAATGCGGTCTAACTATAACTATTTAATATTTCATCCAAAGCCTTGAAGACTCCCTGTACAACCATGCAATAATCAATAAAATGTAAAATTATGGTATACCATAAATAAAATAAGAAAGAATTATTTGAAAATTCAATATAAAAACTAAATGTCCTAAAATGCTGTATATTTCACTGAAGGAAAATGAGCCTTTAAAATAATGTCATTTCAATTTTCATCATCCCAACAAAAAAAAAATACATGTATATCTATTTTAATGCTATTTTGATAAGCTTTACTTTATTTCTAGGTAAGTTGCACTCAATTATACGCTTTCAGAGACTTTGTATTTGTTTTAAAGTTCGAATCCATATTTTAGATTTCAGAGCATGGCGCCCTCCACCTTGCCTAGCAGTCGATAAGCTCCGCAGGTGACCGGGGTGACCACGCGCCGCGGGGCCACCTGTCGAGACCCGGGGTAGCGGGGCCGGGACCGGAGCGCGCGGGCCCGGGAAGGGAAGGAACAGCGAAGCGCGTAATAACAGGTCAGGACAAACAATCGGTCTGTGCACCAACGCAATGCTAATGCTATCATAATAGATGTTAATGACCAGGGAAGGAAGTAACCCCACAGAGTGTGCTGGACGACATATGAAACGTCCCCGCCGGTGTGGTGGTGATATATATAATTTCACTTAACCGGTCCGATGCCGGCCGCACAATTTCGCGCACGATTGCTTTTTTTAAAACACTTTTTTGTGATGGTTACATTCATGTAAAAATCAACAACAATCGCTAAGAAGTTGCAGTTTCTGGTTTCTCATTAAACGTACTTCAATAACTACTTATATTTCAATAATTACTTAATTAATAAGAAATTTACTGTCAGAAATGTACGCACATGTTTATCGATTAAAACCATGGAAGCAATAACACTAAAGATATTATATTTCAATACCTTCGTTCTAAATATATCAAAGAACATAAAAATACATAACGTTAGAGACTTTTTTATTAAAAAAAAACCACTTTTTTTAACAGATAAATAACAAAATTAATGTATTTGGAATGATTTTTTGTCCAGTTTGCGAGGCAAATAAGGTTACTTGACAAATAGAACTCGTTCATTCATTAAAAAACTTGAGATACAACCAATGATAAGATTTAAAAACTCATAAACGCAGGTAAAATTGGCTGAATTCGCATACGTGTCTAGGGAGCGCAGATCTGCGCTCCGGCACATAGAGGGGACAAAAGTTTTCGCGCAGATCTGCGCTCCAGCACCCGACCGGTTAATTTTGTATTACTGTTCTGAGGGATGGTCTCTGAAATATGCTCAAGATAGCAATATATCGAAACAATTGTTTATGTATTGACCGCTATTATACAGGGTGTAACAGAGCTAGTCCAAAATACTATTCAGGTAGATTACTACCTAAATTTTGAGACGAAAATGTTCAATCAACAATGTCCTGATTCGAATAGTTATTTACAAATATTTATATACATTGCTGATTTTACTAAAATAAAAACAATAATTCGAATTAATCTAACGCATTAAGGATAGGGGTTTAAATTGAATTTAAAGATGATAAAATAAGATATTTGTTACAAAGTCAAAATAAATTGAACGATGCGTCATTAGTTTGACAAAGTGCAGTTGCAATTTTGAGGAACACGTGTGTCGATCGGGGACAATAGTGAGGCCCGAGGAACCAATAAGAGGCCCCAAATTCGAGAAAAGGAAACGATAGATAGCGCCGGGAGAAGGGGAGAACAGCCCGCACCTGCCATCTGTCGGCAGATTGAGATAAACTACATGCAATGACTGGTCATTATGGCTGACTTTGTATTAAAAAATGCCGTAAAAACACACGTCGATTGGTTAAGACTTCACCGCAGAGGTTTATTTGCAGATGTACATTGATTTCAATTTTTGTATTATAATAATACCGACGCGTGTGTTAGAATAATTAACGTATATATTATTAAAACGAATACATAATAATTAATGATCCAAAGTTTTACGAAAAATAAGTCAGAAATATTGAGAAAAATAATGCAATTTTTTATACGCATGTCACTATAACCCTTGACATTGATGTTGTGATAATTTCTACTCATTAATCATAATTTAGGCAGGAATCTATCTGTAAAGTATTTTGGACTAGCTCTGTTATATCGCGTATAGTATGAATTAAAAAAAATAGACATTATTTATAAAGGAGTCTTCAAACTTACGGTATTAGTACAGAGTACTCATCTAGGCTTTGAAGATGGCGAAAGTATACCAAATTCACTGAAGAATTATAATGTAATACATTTAAATCTAGCCATCATTCCGGGTGAAACATATTTGTAAACAATGTAACAATGCATATAATTTACATAGTTAAATAAGGATTAAGTTTAAGGTGGCCCAGCGAGTCATGAGTATGATAGTAAGATTGTTACGGAAAAGAATAAGAAATCTCGTAAAGTTTCAAATAAGAAAATATTGAAAAAGGCTATGGGCTGGGGACCTGAACTGAAGAAGACAGAAATTTGGGATAAAATGGTGATAGACACTTTTAATCAGACTTCAAAATGCATAAAAGGTGTCCAAGTCTAAAGATAGCAGCTGAATAGCCCTTTTCCAAGGGTGGATGGATGTAGGAAGAAGGAGAAGAAAAAACAAGGGTTTGCCTTCGAATACCTAACAATAATTGGATGTGAGATTTATTTATCGGTTAACCAAAAATTCAAATGTGGTGAAGTATCCAAGCAAAACAAAATTACTAATTATTGCATTCAAAGCACCGTTAAACTTATTTCCAACAGTCAACCTCCTCTTGACATCTTTTTCAGCTTTCCTTTTTCTATATAATATACTTCCCAATTTGTTTTATTTATTTTACTTTAAAAAAAAGATGCGAACACAGAATTCATATTCCATCAATAGTCTTACTATTTTCAAACAAAGCTAAACGCTTATGTTATGAAAACAGGATTAACTTGTCGGTGTCCTCGAAGGGGGCTCGAATCACTGACCACCAGATAACTACGAGTGTCATGAACACTACGTCAATAAAATACTCAAAAATAACATACACAAACAATTGTTACAACACTCATTGCCTACTAGTATTTCGCACGTTGTCTTACTATCCGCTTTCACTTTTGACTTGTGAGGATAGTTTTCAAATTAAATCCGAAACCAAAACGACGAGGTCTGCATTTGGGTTCAGTTCATTTCATGCAGTGACTTCATAACAAACATTCTGCCAGAAACAGCTGTTAATTCCGGCTGAGCGGCGATCCTAATAGGAGTATTACATCACCTGTAGGTAGGAGGGGTTGAAGGGGTTGATGAGGGCGAGGGGAGACTACATAAATACGGGGAGAGCGGCCGGCAGACCACTCGGGCCGCGGGGAAATTGATTTATCAGGAGATCAACAATAAATAACTCTTCCTTCAAGATGAAGAAACGATTTTACACACTTGAAGAGGACACAGTGATTGAGGGGTGAGAACGCTAGAAAACCACTTTAAAACATTATTTATTTATTTACGTATATATACCGCTCTAAAGCCTTTTACTTTATAATTTGTACAAAGTTGATAAACAATAGACAGTAGAAATAATTCATAAAAAAATAAAAATGTGAACATAAATTATTTAAACATAATCAAGAACAATATAAATGTTGAATTAAAGGAGACAATAAAACAATAACAGTAATTCGATAAAATTAGAAATTTAAATAATAATTTTACACAATATATATCAATGAAATTAAATTTAAAGATAGTAATTTTATATAATAGGCGATTCAATTGGCAATATAAAAAATTATAGAATAATAAAATGAATTCAATGAAACCAATATATATTAAAAATATTTTTTGGAAATAATAAGGCGAGTTAACAAAAAAATTAATATTTATGCGCGTATATGTTATATTTCTGCATTAACACTGCTATTAACAAAAATGCTAGTTAGGACCTTCTTGTAACTGTGCAAGGTAGCATTCCAAATGTCTATTTCGGCGTATTTATTGCCTAGATGTTGTATTCTAGATATTGGCGAGATCCTATTCCTGACATCTGATGGTTTCTAACCGTTCACATACACTGATCTTACGCGGTGTGTTAGAATCGCGTCGAAGGAAACAAATATGAGTCGTGTTCATATTTGAAGACGACTCATATTTCTCATAAATCTCTACGATGACGTCGATTTATGAAATCGAAACACGGACTCTCAAGGCTAGCAGAAAATTGATGCACTCGATTTATCAGTGACGGCTGTCTCTCTCGCTTCATTAAAACTCAGTTCTCTAAGTATATAATATCTTTTCACTATACGATAAACAAGAAAATGGTGGATCGATCAAAAACTTTATTATGACAATTTCGTCCTAAATAAATGTATTCTAATTGCGTAATATGGAATGGTCAATAACTTAAATTTAACGAACTTCCTTTAAAAAATTCCCATAACATTCATATAAACAAAATCGGATTGAATTTATAGATAATATTAATTTTAATTAATGAACCCTAATGAAATACAATAAATAATTAATATTTGGCAAAGAAACGAATCTACTTTTGAATGTAAATGATGTGCAGCAAAAACATTAACTTCTCGAAGAAATACGCTTAGGTACGAAAAATTCACTTGCCAACTTCATTGTGCTTAAATATTCTCGCAAACATAAAAAACGGCTTCGGTATGAAAATTAGAACTTTCATACAGATTCAAGAAACTAATTTGATACGCGCAAACAAGTAAAATAGGAGCAGCATTGAAGCATTTTATGAAGTTTTATACATAAACACAGTTGAAAGTAAGAACTCTAGCCCTAGCCGCGGATTACGGTTAGAATTTTAAATCGTCAGTAATGCTGCTTATTTCTATCCTTACACAGCTAAATGCGACATTTCGCAAAACACGGAAGAAACCGGACGGAAGAGGCGAACTTCTATAAATTCATCAACCTTCTATAAACATGTGACCACACCGCAAACCCCTCTCCAAAAGTGTAACAACAAGGCTCACAACCTTATTTAGAAAAACCAGACATTGGCACGAGGATTCGTAACGGAATATTACCAAATCTTTTTTTCTTCATCTTTATTATCCCGAATAAAGGGCTCAAGATGCAACGGTCTTCCTTTTGTAATCGTATTGCGAAGCAGAAATACGAGAAGATACACACACACACACACACAAACATGCTCACCCGAACAGACTAACAGCTGTCGGACGTTTTTCTTACAATATTATTTTTCTAACCTTTTCTACCTGGCCTCAATCGGCTCGTGCCAAAGTAACCATTTAATACACTGCACAAAATAAAGTAATACTACATTTAGAGATGCAAATTAAGCATGTTTAAAAGAATTTAAAAACAGACAAAATCCCACAGAAAACTTGTAAATAATCAAACCCGCTCAAAACACAAACAAAATCACTATTATGTAATTCGCCCTTATTTAGAGTGCGTTAGAAAGTTCTACTCATCTCTGGTAATGCTTTCTGGACGTTATTTATATAGGGAACGTTCTTTCTCGGACCTTTTCTTTTCCTGTCGGCTTCCAGACTATTCCAAAATGTCCAGACTGTGATTATCATGTGCAGGTCTTTTCGATTTTAAAATATCTTGATAACAGTATAACGAACTGATCTTAGTAGTTTGAAAAATTAATATGATTCAATATTTGGGTAGGTAACCACAAGCGATAGAATCTCGAGAAACCTCTCGAAGCTAATGATGAAAAATCATTTTCGGTTGTGTGTACAGAATAAAGATTTGTTTATTTAAAAATTAAATAACAAAGGCTATTGTGTTTTGTAACTAAAAATAACTCGTACGAAAATCGTGATATTTTTTACAATGTGTTTGTACAAAATAGTGTGATATTAACACAACAATATTCTTATGTATTTCTTAACAAATGGAGTCGGTTATAAAAAAATAGGATAGCTTTTGATATCCACAGTAAGTATATTCAACAAAGGAAAACGAAGAATGGTGTATTAAGCAACGCTTGAGAAGGCATCACGGGTGGGTTGTTGCAGACGGGAAGATCAATATTAGAACCCGCTGGAAGATGGAATTATGTGTAAACGGCAGAGAAAGGGTGAAAGCGGAGTGATGGCTCATTAAGATATTTTTGATAGATACTGTATTTTTCACAACGAAGAAAAACAAGTTTATTACTTTGAAATGATTTACATGCTCTTTGACTTTGATTTTATATACTTTCTAATTCCTCAGAGCGCTCTACATGCGGCTCTCCAACCCAACTACTGCTACAGCTGTCGCTGACACTTTTACTATTTTTTTGTTTTAAATATAACTTAGAGTTTATTATAATAATTCTCTAGTAAATTCGGAGCGTCAATTATATTTATATAATTAATAAAAATTAACTTTGTTATCACCACTTACTTATAAGTATATTGAAAAATATCAACTTGTTACAGAGTCCATGGCGCCTTCGTCAGGATACAATACAAATTTGCTCATATTGAAAATTTTATTTATATATACTTTATTATTTTATTCTAGTCTATTAAAACTATAATTAATACATTAATTTTATTCGGTGTACCTCTCCAAAAAGTGTTTTATATAAATACATGAATTGGAAGGGTTAATAGGTGTAATAAAAACCATCTAAACATTCTATGGCAATACCTATTTATCATATCATTCCGTAATCCATAGACTAATAAATATTTGGTATTCTCCATGCACTAGGATATTCAGGAATAATGAAGTGATATTACATTCCAAGTGCGAGATATCACCCTTCCAAATAAGCCGTCTTTGAGTTAAGAATGTCATATTTTTATCATTAAACATAATAATTTCGTTTTAATAATAATAAGTAAAAATAATTTCGTCTGTCTGTCCCCGTAACTTCGTGTAACGTCCCCGTAATTTCATTTGAATTCACGGCTAAAAAAAATAAATTAAATGGCCAGAGATGGGGCCCGAACCAGCAAACCCGAACCGGCCGCTCAACGCATGTTATTATCGCCGCCTCTGCGTGGAACGTCAAAAATATACTATAAATATATACTAGGGCTTAGCAAAGACGCGAACCAATGTTCCGTCATTTTTGACGGATTACAACTACTGAAAATATCATCATAAAAAGGGATAAAAAGCAAGGGCAGTATTATCGAAAAATAAAAATAAATGTTTTAAAAGCGGTCACCGAAGATTAATAATTTAAAATGTACTGAATTTTAGATTTTACGCGTCTGTCCCTACCAAAATTATATTTTTTTGGGTATGGTTTGTTGCCTTTGCATTTATACCCCACATTTGTTCTACTACGTACCAAAATGTCGTCTTCGTGTGACTTTCCATTAATGTTTTACAAGAAAAATGATACATTTTATGGGATGATTTCAAGAGCATCCCTCAAAAATGTATTAATTAATTGTAATTTAAAAATGAAATGTGAAAAATAACATCTCAAGACCTGGGAAATGGAGATGTGCCGCGCACCAAGATCCACATAGACTGACCGCACGATGGAGAGTGCGGCACGCGGTTTTAGATAAATATAAAGTGCGATTAAGCGTGCACGTATTAAGTAGGAAGACAGACTTCCTTATTTTAGGCTCCGCCCGCCCCGCTCGCCCGCACAAGGGCAGATGGGCCCAGGGAGGGTCCGGCGGAGCAGCTGCGCCCGGAACCGCGACACGACCCAAAACAAATGTGCCATAAAAAGGTAGCTACAGGGTTTTCAATTGAATTAAGCCTTTTGTTTTAAATATAAACGTCATCGGGATATTTATTTTCGATGCATATTATGTATTCATTAATTCAAATGTCGTGACAACAACACTTCAATAATAAATAGTTTGTCGACGTTTTCGATTTCTTCGAAAAACCCGGTTAACAAATGCACGTAATTTTTTTTAAATACGGTAATAAAAACGATGAATTAATATTTCAAATACTTGTTTGTTTAAACTAACAATCGCGCTATTTCTCCACTGAAGTAGGCAGATAGGATAGGATGCCACACTCGTCTATCCTAAAACACTACTTTTGCATCATTCACTTTCATGCGCGCTTCTCACGCGTGCTCCTTGGTGGTTGAAACTTTAAACGGGATGCTCTGATCATACCAGGTCCTTCACGAAGCCCTATATTATGCCTCCTTTATTTTTTTACCATCCTTTCCTCATTGTATCTACTACGACACAGCCAGCATTGCATTCATTTCCAAATTCTTCATTCTTTCGTCTAAGGAATCTAGAATAATTAAAATTATAAAAATACGATGAACGACTTAATCTAGTTTCTAGACTTAATGTAGTCGTTACAAGTGTTCTTATCCGATGGAGCTATTTTCATGACGGAAATAAAAAAGTTAAAACAGGCCGGGAAAGGTTTTGCGGAAGCCTAAACGAAACGTGCTTCTCATGCAGAGCAGTAGGATCCCGAAGTCCCGGACGTCCAACAACGACTATGCACAGGTTGTACTCGGCGGAATTACAGGACGTAATGTTTGACATGGGAAGATGCAAAGGGCAAACGGAGGATCCCAGTGAATGTAGGAGTTTTATGGCGACCATAATATGATCAAGATAGGAAGCGAAAATTGTAAGAAGTAAAATAATACTTCATAATACTCTATTCTGCAACTATGTGCTTTCTGTAATAAAGTTGCAGTTGAAAAATCTCAAAGTTTGCATTATTTTCAATATTTTTGAATTATCTTCTGAAAAACTTTAGATTATACACTGAATCCTCATATATCCATTAGCTTTCCCCTGTTCCCCCAAATATCATACGAGATCGCAGAGGAACACCTCCATTTTACGAGCGAGTAGGTCTTGTAACGAGCGTGAACCGCAAAAGTATCGAATTCAAATACCATCAAGAATGCGATGTTTGGGAGAGTGTTGCTTTAAAAGTTATTTGTATTTATTATTATGTGCTTTTTTACGCTACAACGGGCCAAGAAGTCCAATTACAGAAGCGAAACACATCATAAAACACCCACGCTTGAGTAAATCTGATAGATTAATTGTGACCTCACCGGGAATCGAACCCGGAACCCTCGGTATGAGAAGCCAGTGTCATACCTACTGGGCTACGAGAGCCGCCACTTTCTTACTTTTTTGTTTATTGTTTATTTTCCTGCCTCACTATTGGTTAGCTTAGTGTTTTAGGATTTGTAATTATAATTATTTATAAGGAGCTTTAAACTGGAGTGCAAAAATTTTATTGTAAAAACTTTTAAATGATTAGATGGAATGCTATACGTGTAAGTGAAATCGTGTATTAGCCCACACAACATTATATGTGGAACTAAATAATTAAGATAAATATATAAATAAAAATATTGTTACAGGAGTCGTTCGTAATTGAGTTCCAGTTAAAATAATTCAAGATTTTGTTGTGTTATTGAAATTGTGAACATGTGAATACTCCATATTAATAAATAAAATAAAAAATATAAGTATAATAAAATGACTAAAACTTTCCAGAAATATTCTGCTTCAAATTTTTTCAAGGTTTTCGCACAAAAAATAAAAGATTTAGAGAATCGAAAAAATACCATCCAATAAACTATTGAACATATTCCCCGCTGTGGTTATTATAATAAGATAACCGGATTATTCCGGACAAAAAATAATTTTGACAGGATTAGTTAAAGATAAATGGTAGCATATTTGGGCATATTTCACCAAACTTATAAAACACGTGTACGATTCAGTAACATTTTTTTATGACGGGATAAGCGCAATGCCTTATTTAAATATGTTACGGAAGAAAAAACATTGTCTTCAAAAACAAACCATGCAATATGTCGAGAAGAAAACTACATCGGCCCGATTGAAAAAGGTCAATCTTGTAAGAACCCCGCGGAGGTAAACACTCCAAAGGCGTTCTTCCTGGAATAGAGCGGCGAGCGGTTCCGGGAATGGCGGTGCAAACACGAATCTGGGCAGAATCCAATAAGATCGCTCTCTCCTCCGCCCGTGTGGCGATTCCCGTCGCGGGCGGGGAGCGTGTCGGCTGTAGGTGGCGCTGCAAAAGGGAACGCGGCTGCGACGGGCCATTGTGCCGCGGAGTTAGGCTAGGCGCGCACTACGGATTTTTCGCCGCACGGCAAATAACCTGCGACGTTTTGACGTCCGGCGAAAAAATTTATAAACAGCAGGCGCGCGCACTACGGCACAATGCCGCTCATCAGTTTGAAAGTGGATTTAGTGGAAGTAGCTTGTGTTTCCACTCTCATACTTAGAGCTCGCAAAAGAAAGAAGCGGTTCTGGGTACATCCTCAAATTCGTGATCATTTGAACAACGGGCAGATCTTTAAAATATTTGGTGAACTCGAAAAATTCTTCCAATATTATCGAATGAATAAAGAATGTTTTTATGAACTTTTAAAACTAGTTGTACCTTCTGTCATATAAAAAAATACTCCGTTCAGAGACGCAATATCACCGGAAGAGAAACTTTCTGTAACCTTGTGCTAAATATTTACAATTTTGTACAATTACAATGTTTGAATAAAATGCGTATTAATGTTTCTTTCACTATATTCCTTATATCTTTATGATCTTCTCTCAACTTCCGTTATTAGCGTTTCAATATTAAAATCTTCATCCTGATCAGCAGAATTATTGCTTGTAGCCATTGTTCTTTCACATAAAATATTATATGGTAACAGCGAAACAGCGCGTAGTGCGCGCGGTCAAGACTTCGTTATTTTGCCGCGCCGCAAGCGAGTTGTAACATGTTACAGATTTTTCACCCTTTGTTACAACACTGGCGCGACATTATGCCGCAGCGTTTTTTGGCCGTGCGGCGAAAAATTCGTGGTGCGCGCTCACCCTTAGAGCCGTGGTAGCGGCTAGGCGCCCGCCGCGTCAAGGGTAGGTACATCGGTTCAGGACGTAGCCATCCACAATAGAGTATTTACGGGACATAATACACTTTTTCTTGTTTGCCCTTACAAGCCGCATTTGTTACGTTATGACGCAGGGGCTCTTGTAGAATTGTGTTCATACAAGACAGACAAGAAAAAATGCAATGATTAAAATAAGTAGGTATTCGAGTGGTATTATAGAGAGTTTGGTACTAGAAAGTATCATCCACAGAGTACAAAATTATATAGAGACGAACTAAACCACTTCTTTAGGCGAAGGGACTGAGACACAGCGGAAGTTTGTCCTCCATCCCTTATATTTAAGACACATTTTTACTCCCTTTCTTTTAACTCAGTGTCTGCCGAAAAAAAATTGGATCGATTTTTAACCCCTTCCCCGTGATCCAATCGAGCTGAAACTTTGCAAGCAGACTAGTGGCGACGATAAAAAAGATCTAACAAATTTTCGTTTAGGTAATTTTTTAAAATTATTATAGTATAATTTTGGATTTTTCGGAATTTTAACGATTTATATATTGTTTAATTTTCGAGCCTGACGCGTGGAGTAAGAGCGAAACCCGTTTCAATGAAAAAGAGAGAATAATAAAAACTTGGTTTTTATGGGTTAGTTTTTTTAATGCGCTCTAAATATTAATTCGTGCATAATTAAATCCCTAAACAAAACAAAACGTATTTCACACAATATACCTAAATGGTATTTTAATTCTTTAAATTTCGTTCTAAACAATTCTTTTTTTTTAATCGGTAAAAACGTAATGCGCAACTTATTTACTAAGACATGTTTTAAGTATTTAGTTTACCCCTTTCCAAATTTACAGTCTCATAGTAATTGTCCCTCATTTTATATACTTTGATACTATATAAAATAAATAAATATCAAAGAAATAGAAAATTTAATATTCAAAGCTTTTGGTGCTTTTTCCGAGGACACGGCATGTAGCGGTATGGGCATAGCGTGTGTATATATTCACGGATCACTAAAATGGAAGGAACGAAATATTTTTATCTTTAATCAAACATTTAAATTATAAATTTCATGTTTTCTATAAGGTTGTAAAAGCAATTAAACGTGACACGGCACGGTCACACGCCACAGTGCCACTTGTGGTCAATATTCAATATTCGAAAAAAAATTGAAATACATACATACATTACATACGGGGTATAAAATCAAAGGCAGCACATCCAAAAAAAATTGTTTGAATGCAGATTTCTAATTAAAAATGTATTGAATTCTAGATGTCATGTATTATCCCTGCCAAAATCATGTTTTCTATAAATTGAAAGGCTATGTTTCCTACAAAATCTCGAATTCAGTACACTATAAATTAGTAATCCTCAATGACTGCATCTATTTTTTTTATTGATATTGCTGGTTTTGTTTTTATACCCCACATATGAAGTACCTAATCATTATTTAAACTATAAAACAACAAAATAATAATTAATTGATTGATCGTTTCAATAAAGTTAATCTCTTACAGAGTTTAACAATATTTTACAATTTTGTGAGTAACAGTTTCCTGCCCAAATTATGAATAAAAAATATCCTAATGTCAATAGTTATGGAGATAATGTTCATCATGGAGATAACGTTAGAATGTAAGAATAGTTCAATGTTAGAAATTTTTTATATTTCTGACTTATCTTCTGTTGAAGGGCTATCTTGGACTCTAGTGTAAGTAACATACATCGATTATTGTATTGTGAAAAAATTTATAATATTGATCGATGAACAGAAAATAAATCAAAAATGTAAATGCAAATCTCGAAGTCTTCTATCTCTATTGATATTATTGTTTGAATATTTTCGACTCATAATTGAGGGAGGAATCTACCTGTAAATTATTGACGACTAGCTCTGTTACACCCTGTATGGTAGATGATTTTGTATGTATTAAGAAGACATCTGAAAAATTATAGAGAGCAAAATTAAGTACCCTTGAGTTAACATGGACATCAGAATATTTTTATAAAGAGAATAATATATTTATATTGTTTGCACTGTAAGCAAATTTTACATTAATTTAAAAAATATTTGTGAACTTTGATATTGTTTTTATTATTATTTTTATTAAAAAAATATGTGAAAGTTGAATACCAAAAAGTTTTTAGCGGACAGCACTTTTTTTACGATAGTAAGGGGTAATAACAACAGGGATTTGATCTTAATGCCGATTGAATCTTTACGACTGCAAGGGGTGATAAAATTAAGAATGGAAATCAACAATTTCAGAGCTGTATTTCTAGTTACCCCTTCAGCAGTTCGGAGGGTTGTCTAATAAAAGAAGCGATAAACCCGAACCTTAACGTAAGCTGCGAAATCTCCCTATTGTATTAAGCTCTTAACTTCACTCCTATTAATTCGGGGGACATTTGTGTTTGATCGAGGCTCAGCAACGTTAAAAAGTGCGCTGAGGAATGCCAGGAATAATGTAACAGCAAAGGAAATTTTGGCATCTTAACAATTTTTTTTCTTCAATATACGAGTACACTGAAATGTATACAGAACTAAATTACAGGCCTGTCATGAGAGTCATTTGCAGCGAGTTGAAACTAAGAAAGACTTAACTTAACAAATTTAAAAAAAAACAGAGATCCCGAAATTCGGAAGATCTGCGATATCGACGATGTCGTGTGAGGGGAAAAATAGAAGGAGATACTGCGAAGAACGCGATACAGTAGGCAGTAGAGGTCTCCAGGAAGACTACCAAAACGATGGAGGGGCAGCTGGTCATACATATCCGGCGTTTCTTTCTTTGAACGTGTTTCCAGCCACACTTTTAGCTTTGTAACCTGAACTATCTTGTCTGCAAGAATAGATGTTACACTACACCTACATAGGGACACCGCGATACATACATTGTACAGCGGCGAATTCCGTGGGTGAAGTCGGAATCTTTCCTCACAAATTAGTGAACATCATCTACCTACACCAACTCTACCATCTTCCAATCCTTTTATTTAATATTTATAGACGGTAAAGTCCCACAGCCTGCTAGCACAACTCGGGAGACAGTGACAATGTTCGAATAACCGCTTTGAGCAGAAATACGATAATCGAGATTTATTCCCACAGCGAGGTCTCAGCTTCACAAAGGAATGTTGAATAGCAATATTGAATCCGATACAGGCGACCATTTTGGATGGAAGTACCTCCCCCCGCGCTGCCGGCCACCGGAAGCTGAGATAAGTCCTCCGGAGTTATCGGTTTCCGCCGCCGGAAGAGCGCCTGCGACGGGGATATTTAACGGACGGAAATTTGCGTTGCCTGCAAAAGAAAAGTCGGACAACGCGCCATTTTAAAATGAGCTCGTTACGCGGCAACTTAACCATCGAATAATTATTTGCTGTTTTAATTATGACATAATATTTTCATTTAAGTCTAGTCGCTTAATTGATAAATTCGGTGATAAAATAATTTTTGAAACATAGGGAACATTCAAAGGAAAAGATACACAGAACAGAATTTGCATAATACACTATCAAATTAAAATAAGATTAACATTAGATCATTTCGTAGAGAAAATTCGGAGCAGAAAGATTTCCAATCTCAGATCCGCGGACGATACAACACTGACCGCTACATCAGAAGACGAATTGGCTGCGCTACTTAGCCGTATTGAAAAAGAAATCAGGAATTTGGATCTCTAGATAAATAAAGAAAAAACAAAGCTGACGCTATTGACAATATTCCAGATATTGAAATTGTCAAGGACTTAAATTATCTCGGATGCGTAATTATTGACGAGCTAGAAGTCAAACGACGGGACCGCGGTATATCCAAAACAACCAACCTTATAAGGTATTCAGTGCTTCTTCTTTTATTAGATCCTTAATCTGTATTGACAGGTCAGTCCTAGTCTTGTGACGAGAACGTCCAGCTCTCTCTCCATCTCTTTGGTGGTCTCCCTGGCGGTCGACGCCCCTCTGGAATCCCGCGCATCAATGCTCTGGGAAGTCTTGTCTGGTCCATTCTCTCAACATGGTCCCTCCAGAAATGCCTTCTCTGCCTGCTCCATCGTAGAATGTCTTGTATGTCGCAGGTTCTGCGGATTTCCGCATTGGGTACTCTGTCTCTGAGGGTCCTGCCAATAATGGGTCTTAGATCTTCATCTCGGTATTTCTGAGGAGTTTAGTTCTCACCGTATGCGCTCTTGCTTTGATACCGTATGTCATCGATATGTATGTACGTATTTAGTGCACTCAGTATTAATTTATAGTCTAGAATCGTGGACTTTAAAAGCCAAAAAGAGACGGCAGATTGATGCCTTTGATATGTGGTGTTGGAGACGCATGTTACGCATATCTTGGACGGCGAGACGCATAAACGTCTCCATGGGCGCCTATACGTATGATCGATCATGCACGAGTGACAGCGTCTATATTTATTTTTTGTCGTTAAACACAAACGTATCGTAAACATAGGAGTTACCACAATCATATAATAAAATGTATGGCTGTCTGTTCTTTATGCAGTCCTACAACCTTTGGCCGAACTAAACTGGAAACAAACTTCGCAGTAACTACGTACTTAAGGCGATGATCGTCTGGCAATACGAACGAAAATTCTGACTTTTCTCATAGTTTCTCTGGCTTTTTGTATCACATTTTTGTATGAAAAGGAATCAAATTAAAACGTATTCATTATGTTCCATATATTTTAAAAACATAGAGCTTTCTAAAACGACAAAACTAAATTATATAGGTAATCGATTAATAAATGAACAAACTAAAAATGTTTTAGAACTGAAGAAAATTGCTCCACTTTAGGAGCTTTTTTTTTCAATAATATTACAAAGTAGATTATTATCTTTAATGATAAAAAAATATTTTTAAATCTTTTAATTTCTTACAATTTATGTTTTAAAATATATCTACTGTCCAAAAAATATTTTTTCTGCGTATTTTTTTTACCTTTTAACATAGTTATATATAACATACAAATTTACATATAACATAACATAACACTTAAAAATCAATAAATTAAAAAAATGGATATTATTTTTAAATTGTATTCTAATAATTTTGATTTATATGTCTACCGAAGCAAAACTAGCGATACATAATGGAATTCTGGTACCAATACTGATGTATGGAAGCGAAGTCTGGAGCTGGCAGAAGAGGAAGGAAAGTAGATTAAATGCAGTGGAGATGAGATCCCTCAGACGTATGTGTGGCAAATCAATTTATGATAGAGTAAAGAATGCAGATATTAGGAATGAATGTAAAGCTGATCTTAGCATAATTAATAGAATTAAAAAAGGGTCGCTCAGATGGTTCGGGCATGTTGAGCGAATGAATGAGGAAAGAATGTTAAGAAAGATATATAATGCAAGTGTTGATGGCGCCAGAAAGAGAGGGCGACCGCGGAAGACGTGGCGTGACCAGATTGACCAGATACTGGAAGACGGTCCCGTTAGAAGCCTCAACAACCGGCGAGCTTGCATGCGAAGATGTATGAATGTGGATGAGGCGAGAGTTGTATGTCGGGGCAGAAGAGTGTGGCGCTCTTTCCCCTCTGCCTACCCCCACGGGGAAACGGCGTGATGGTAAGTAGATAGTAAGTAAGTAATTCTGATTTCGGTTCATTAATCAAGACACAGCGCATTGTGTCGAATTGGATATCTTTGGGGGGGACCTACATCAGGTAGCAGAGACACGACGAATCTTTACGACCATGCGCAAAACATCGTCACTGTTACCCACAATACCCTCCCTTTTTAAATTGCCATCTCCATTTTCGCATACATTGTTACTCTTTCGGTTCCGTGTAAAACAAAGCCGCCTTCCACAACCGGGAACCGCGGGGCACGGACCACTAGTATTCCACAAAGGCGGCACGAGAGTTGGCATAAAAAAATAAATCATCTCTGCCTACTACCGCGCGAATACGACAGGACGGTATGTATGTTAACTATCTTCATAACGGGGTGATTACACCGTTAGCTGGTTCGTTGGCTGCGCCGCTCACGTTCAAACATCCATTATTTTTAGTGGGGAATAGTTTCCAGCGAGCTGAGAACGGAGGAGCCACTTTCTGGAAAAGTAATCCGACTCACCGACACCGACTGCCTTTGTGGCGGTTAATGATACTAATATATAATATTAGGGCGTTTCAAATCTTCTTCTTCATTTCTATTTCAAGAAAGAAATATGCAGAAACCATGCATTTGTGATATATGCACGTAACCCTAACACATTTCAGCTAGATCGCCATGGAAACACATGTCAAAACAACCCAATTACTAGGATTTGACATTTATATAACCAGCTGTGTCGTCAGATGGTAAATTTAAGAAAAAATCCACATAATATACACATCTTATATTAACTGCTCCTAGTACATCCCGAAAAGCTTTTATATTGACCGCAACTTATTTTTGTGCGCACCTACCGTATGACATTATTTTAAAAATTATTTATAGTTTTTCTCTGTTCAAGAGACGACATAAATTTTTTTTTTTAAATGTTTTAAATTTATGTATTATATAGATGCGTACACGGAATACGTGTCACATTAATATTTTTACTATTTTATTTATTTATATAATTGCGTAACAGATTGCTCCATTTACTAGGCAAGTTATGACGTGAAGTATGGTGGCGATCTTCTGTTTGATGCTTTCATTAAATACATCGACATGATCGCTCAATTCATTTAAGAGTTATACATAACATCCGTTCTGCATTTTGGGATATGATATAGCGCGTGCAAATTATTATTTGGTACAAACAGGGCATAATTCTCTAGTAAGTTTGGAGCGTCAATTAATATTTCTTAAAATTTTGATCCCCGACATGACTAGGTTGAAACAAAATGATCGTAAGATAACCAAGAACGAAAATAAACTCAAAACATATTTTGTACAATTATTATTATCAGTCAGGGGCGTAGTCGCCTGCTTTAAATTTGCTTGTGAAACAGTCGATTCCGCGGGGGAAGAGTTTCCATTGTTTTCTAGTGGTGACTTTAGTTGCTTTTGCCACCAAAAGGGCCTGATGATCAAAATCGAATATCGACTATTTTCTGACTTGTCGTCTAAGCTGGCACCACCAGCTTTGAAGCGAAAAAGCCATTGTCGGCTTGTCCTTTGCTAATCTCTCCTAATAGTTAATTAGTCGAAAAGATCGTCGAGATCGCTTTCGCAGCAAAATTGACGAAGCGATGATGTAATACAATAGTGATCAAGACATGATTGTTACCTACGTTATATTGTTATCTTGAGAATAGCCCCAAATGTGACGTATATGTGTATGGTTTTCAATGCGCCTATTTTAATTTTATTTATTTATTAACGCCCTATAGGGATTTTACAACAGATAGATAAAGTGTACATTGACAGAATATATAGTTTAAAGAAAAAATAATTATAACATGTAAATATAATAATTAAAAATTAACCGACTATTAAATACTTTCTGACATATTATGCCCTGTGTATGTGTATACGACCTATCTGACCGACTGGTATCAGATCCCACTGCAGGGTCCTTCATCAGGGTATTTACTCATTAGCATTAGTTGATAGGTCATATATACACGGCAGAATATCCCACAAAACTCTGACTGGAAGATTCTGAACGGCGAGGAAAATTCGAGAATTTTTTAATTTCTTTAATACTAGTATATATCAGCTAGCACGCGGATGGATTCTCATTCAGAAATAGCGTCCTATATTTTTCTATCCAGAAAGGCGCGAAGTTGTAAACGAATAAATAAATAAATAAACGCACTGAGTCGATAAAAAGGCATTGGACGGCGGGGATGAGTAGATACAATAAGAAACACGTATAGTCGCGGTGGGTAAAAAATGAAACTCTTAAAACTAATTAGCTTTGAGCTAGGTAGGTGTTCTCATGGTCATTAGTCGCACTGATCGCCGCTGGTTTGGGATATGGGATCGCCAAACTGTCACAAGAAACTGTCGTTGACGCGCGTGTTGCGAGAGTATTTATAGTCTAGAAATTTCTGACATATTCTCGTGTACTCCAGACACTACCGGCACTTTCCAATTTACTGTAAAAGTCCATAGCGCATAGAAAACCTACAGTCTCGTGACAAAATGATCGCAGGCTCGCGGAGAAAACAATATGGCGGCGCAGAGGGAAGGGGCCGCCCTCCCGCAGTGATAAAAGGTTTAATTCGGGATGGCCTATTTCACGCCGCGACATTGTGTGCCGCCGCCGCCGCAGCGCTGTTGCTGGCTGATCAAAGGGCTGCGAAGGGCGCAAAAAACACTCCGGCAATTTTAATTCAGCGCCGGAATAAACGGGTTGGGCCGCGGAACAGAAACGACTTTACAAGTGTCATTTCATAAAACCTCCCTTACGCGCGCAAGCAATAAACAATAGGACAGCTTCACTTTTTAAAGCATCAGCTTAAATTTTTTTTACACATACGATACGATTTGTAACGTACAATAATGTTTATAGTACGCAGTTGGGAAATTTGTACTAAATAATAAAGAAATGCCGAGTAAACTAATTATTTTTAACTTCTTCTTCAAACACAGCAAATTTTTTTTGTGGTGACATTATAATTATAATTTATAGAAATAAACTTTGTACACACCATTTTTTTATTGAAAAAAATTCAACACGTTTCAAAGCCAATGGCTTCTTCATCACGATTACAAATGTACAAAATTAAATTTAATAATCGAAGTATAGGTAAACAAAATATTTAATAACTATACATAACTTTTGAATATTTTGATTATCTATACTTCGATTTTTAAATTTAATTTTGTTATTATACATTTTTTATCCTGTTGAAGAAGCCATTGGCTTTGAAACGTGTTGAATTTTTTTCAATAAAAAAGTGGTGTATACAAAGTTAATTTCTATAAATTGTAATTATTTTTAATCTATTGCCCCTTCCGTGCTCGCCACACTATACCGGTGGTGGGGGTGGGTTGGCAGCTAACTTCATGTCGGTTGGCAGTAATTCTTTCCTTTCTTGGAGACATCGTGGACGGATAGTTATTCAAAAATGTAATTTCGTCGACAAACTCGGATAAAGCGATTAACCATGTCAGCAATCTGTAGAAATTGAGCTAATGGGTAAATTGAACTAATTTTTAAAAATCCTGCTTCCAGGATCAGATGATTGAAGTCTGGAGCGAAAGCGAATCATGAATACCGAATGAGTATGCATACTTATGCGTGCGTGCGGTCTTTTTTTCCGAATTATATCAGGTTCTCTCGCTCTAGCACGTGGAGCTGAGCTGCTCTGTGCTGCTTGTTACTGCAACTGCGTGTTTCTTTCACTGTCTTTCGCTCGCATAAAATCACTCGGATTTTGTGCTCAATTTAAAATGTCAAACAACGCTTTAAATATCAGTGTATTGATGTGTAAATATATGTGGTTTTGATTGGTGAATTTTTTAATACTGTCATGCGTTCGCGGCGGGGGGAGTCAAACGGAACACTTGAAATTAATTATAATTTCATTTAATCATGAAAATCACTGAAAACACATTATATTCGTCTTCTAGAATAACCGCATGTCTGTGATCGCATTTATTATCGAACGTCCGGTGGGTACTCTCGTAACCCATTTCACTGATCGCTTCGCGCACTCATAATCTGTTTTCTCTTGTATGCGTTTCTATGGGATTGCAGAACTGTCACAAAAAATTGAACTGCGTAACAGTTACGTTGCCCTTTATAGAGAGAATGTAATTTCGCGAATATTCGAGTGCAACAAACATTAAAGCATTAAAGACCCGCGTGCAGATTTTAGATATCGTAATACTATCGAAGATATCTTCCACAACAATTAAATTATGGTCACGGTTTAGCTCGTAAAGTATAAAAAAGTATTTTGCGGATCCTGTCATCACAAAAGCCGCCTGGACCGCTGACACTACTTGATGTGGATGTCGGAAATTGGACGAGAGCCATAAAACGCCTTTGACATGCCTTTTGAGAGTCAACTCTGTTTGAAATCGTATTATCGATAGAATTTGCGGAAGGAAAAGTAACCGGGCGAAAATCAAACTCGCAGTGATGTGACGGATAATTGTAAGTTACCGGCGCTGGGGTGCGAGCGCCAGGGTGTAGTATTTAGACTTCCATCCCCAAAACTTGATTATCCCGTTTTCGTGTTTAAGTTTAAACGGCGGGAGCGGAACCGGAGGAGGAATGTTCGGGCTGAGATGTCAACAGCGGTCGCCGTCAAACATAATAGTTGTCTGTTGCTTGAAATAATAAGGGTTTCATTTCAACAATGGAGGCTGCCCGGCGACTCTACGTATTTCCGATTAAATGTCACAAGCACGCGAGGGTGGCGGAACAAGCACTGGGGCAGAGGACGATCATCATAAAACCAAAGGCTTTTAAATGTAATTCATCTGTGATTGTGGCGTAATGTATACACCGCCGAAAATACAAGGCACCAAGGGTTTGGCCACATTCTTCGTCAATGCATATCATAGAAATGTTATTGAGGGAAGCAGACAGAGTGGAGGACGTGGACGAAAGTATGTTCACAAATAATGCGCAAAGGATGGTGCAGACACCTACTTAGGTAACTTCTGAATGCAGACGTTTGGCGAACATTGCACCGAATATACATTTTTTTTATTATGAAAAAATATCCCTTAAAACAATAACACATCAAAGGAAAAATATAAATCACAATGACAATTTTTCATATTTTTAATCCAGATACGCTCACGGTTTTACCCGCGGTACAGTAGGGAAATATTAGCGCATTGACATCACTTTTTTAATACAAACGTTATCGTAAATTTTTGTTACATTCCTAAATCTTATTGACACATATATATTTATTTATTTATTTAATATTACATACAGTTTATTACATTTATATTTATAATAAATACAAAAAATATATGGCTGTATCTCTCCAAAAAGAGACTTACTCTTATGCATGGAGAGAGACTTACACTTTTATATAATTAAATATTTTGTATACACATATATAAAAAATATTTATTGTATATTTGTGTTTTTGGTAGTGTTCATTTAATTTATAATTAAACGGAGTGTTAGTTAACTTAGTAAAACCCACTACCAGATTTAAAAACCACTACTTTTTACTGAGTTAACTAATCTGTTATAATGTATAACCACAAAGTTAATGCTTTAAATATTAATAATATTATAGTAAAACGAATTAACTTACTTTATCACCACTTAATATATAAATATATATATATATCTTATATATATATAGTTTATCATCCGCCAAGTTTTCTTCACAACCAGATACTACCACCCACTGATGGTTATAGTGATAGATAGCCCTTGGTGTCACATTAAAAATGTGCGAGTTTGGTGGGGGTGGCTGTGCATGGGTGGGAGTGGGTGATGAAAATGTGCTTTCTAGCACATTGTTTTGTTATGGGAAGGCCGCAAATAATTCAGATTGTTTCAAAATAGGCGCGCCGACTGTGTCGGTGAGAGTCTAGAAGGTTCCGGAAAAACCTGCTTTAGAAAGTTCTGGAAGGAGAAGAAAATTCTAGAAAATTTCCGAAAGTTCTATAAGGTTAGTGGGGGAATGTGTCGGTGTGTCTAGAAGGTTCCTGTACATTCGATAAATTTCTTGAAAGTTCTGGAAGGAGAATGTTCTAGAAGGTTCGCGAAAGTTCTATGACGATGCAAACAGTGTACTAAAAATCTACGCGTGCGAAGCCGCGCAGGCACAGCTAGTTTTTGGTAAAAACCAACCGGTTTCGGAAACAACGCACCTTCGTCAGGGTATACTTAATACTAATTACACTTTACTCAAGAAACAGCCATTATAATTTATATATCAATATTGCTCCACTATTTTACGGTAAGTAAAGAAGGAGACATAAAAAATGTAAATTCAACAAAATAAAGCGATGAGATTCATTGTAAGGTGAAATGGATATTCTTAAATTAAAAAGCTGTCAACAGATTTTAATTTGCTTACTGCAAAACAATGGCTGAAGCTAAACATAATGATTTTCATAAATAAATTCTTAAATGATAAAAAGCCAAAATACTTCGAAAATTAAATAACATATAACACAAATATTTACGAATATAAACAAGAAATTCAAACGAAATAAGAATTCCATATAGAAGAACATCATAAAATTACAGAATTGACATAGTATAGATAGTTATTTAAAATTATAATAGTAATTTAGAAAAAGAAGGTGTATGTATAATAATTTGTTTGTGATTGCATTATGAATTCAGGACGGCAGGGTGTGGAGATTTTTGTAGCGAATCTTTCTATTGTACTAAACTGGAATAAAAGATATCAAAGATATGCGCATAAGTGTTACTTAGCCTGTGTAGTCTGGGTACAACAGAGTTAAAATGCGAATTGGTTCTAGTATTGTCACAATAAAATAGTGTGGGTATTCAAGTAGCTCTTTCAGGTGCATGAAACATAAACAAACAAAATATCACGAAGGACTAAAGGAATAAAATAATCTATAAGAGATTATAAAAAAAAGAAATATGATGATGTTCTAAAAGGAATAAAGACGTACAATATAATTATTGTAAAATAATCATATAATAAAACTGTATAATTATTATATAATAAGTGGATACATGCATGTTTAATATTGGCCAATGCTATGTAAATTGTAATATTAACTAAATAAAGAAATATAAAAAAAATAATTGATATCACTAAAGATTGAATGGAATCATATACCGAGGTCTCATCAAGCCTCGATTACTATCGAGTATTTTTAATATTCTTCGATGAAGGTGTCTTGGAATTATTGGCCCATGAATCAAACGCATATGCAAATCGAATACAGAGAGGAAAAATATAAATATTGGAAATAATCCAGCAAAAATAAAATCTCACATCGATGATTTTCAGCGGTTACGTATGTGAAACGCCGAGTCGGCTTTACCGGGAAAATTCCACTGGCACTCGTCGCTTCTCCGATGTCAAGAGACTGATTTTAATGAATGTCTATTCTGATGCTTTCATCGAAACGGTTTACCAAATTATGACCTGTCTAATAAATTCACTAAGATTGGGCCACCGCCGGACGCTATGAAGTATTTCACAGATAGCGCAAATCTCTCGGTGAAATTGCGATGCCAATTGGATCATTAGACATATTCGGGTTTATTCGTTTTGGTTTGTGTTATCTCAACAATCATATCTTGACCGCTAATCATAAATATAACAATGTACATTTTTTAAATTATGACGTGATGATATTTGACAGATGTCTTGATAGTAGATAGGTACTCATAGAAAAAAAGAAGTACGTCCGATCTGTTGTGTCTTAGTATATCAAAGCGTTGCTGTTCAGACTATAAAGAGGAGAGGAAGATATGGAAGACGGCGGAGTAGTAGAGTTCGTTAGGAAGCTACTATGGAGATGTGAGAAAGACGAATCGTATATGAAGTTGCGACAATCAATGTAAGAGGTACAATATGCGGGTCTTGTCCTACACTCGTCAATAATCCAACCTTAATATTTTGTACGTCCGTTGATCTGTTCTGACGAAGATAGAGTACTATCGAGGTGGTAAAATAAAAGTTAGTTATTTAATAAATTAAAGTAGTCTTCTTCTTTTTCTTTTATTAGCTCTGTAGAGCTGTGATACAAAAAACTACCCCTCCTGGTATGATGGGGATCAGCTATCCCTCCATCTTTTCGGTGGTATTCCCGGTGGGCGTCGTCCAGAGGGGATTTCGTTCGCTGCTGTATGCACGAGTCTGTCACTGTCCATTCTGAATCTCCTTCTGGATCCACTCTATCGTGCTATGTCCTCAATGTTTCTTTAATTATTATTATTTTCATTATTAAAATAGTGTCACGAGAATTTAAAACATTACTTCCGAATACTCTGGCAGAATTTAGAAATAACTCAACTATGCCGGAAACTTCGAGAACATCGGGTCTTTATAAATACGTGACGGCATTGCGCCGAACAACCGGAGTTGTTTTGACAACGAAGCAAGATGTGTGAATTAAATAACAGTGTTCCGATGGACTTTTTGTCCATTGAGTTTTGTTAATAAAGTAAAACATTAATTAATTTCAAGTGCTTAATTTGTCTTCCACCGCCGCGATCTTATTATTATTTCATAAATGTATTTCAGAATTCTTTATCACTACTTTTTAATAAATGTCAAAGAAAAGTGGTAAGTGAAGGAGCAGCTTTTTCCTGGAGTGATGTCAAAAAGTGAAATTCACGTAAAAGCTTTGGGAAACAAATAGTGCCGATCGTAGTGAATCATTTAATATATTATAAAATATCAAAAAGTGTGCAAAAAGATCACTTCCGACGCCAAATAACCATCAAAAACGAATCAATAGAAAGAGTCACGCAATACAAGTATTTAGGTGCATGGATAAACGAGAACTGGGATCCATTTCAAGAAGTAAAAGCTCGAATAGAGATGGCAAGAATGAAATCGTTATTTTCTGAACATGACCTAAGCCTGCAACTTAGAATGCGTATGGTTCGGTGTTATATTTTTGCCAGTTTCCTGTATGGGGTGGAGGCGTGGACACTAAACCAAGAACTAATCCATAGACGCATATTGAAAGTTTCCTGGGTGGACAGAGTGACAAATGTTGAAGCTCTCCCGCGTATGGAAAAAGACCAAGAAGTGTTGCGGACTATCAAATCAAGAAAGCTGGAGCATCTGGGATATATTTTGAGAGGACCAAAATATATTCTGAACTGACCCGCATCTCATGGCTGCGTAGCTTGAGGGACTGGTGTAAGTGTAACTCGACGGAGTTGTTCCGTGCGGCGGTAAATAAAGTTGTTATCGCCAGAATGATCGCCGATTTCCGATGGGAGATAAGAATAAGAAGAAGAATATACATACCTACTGACCAAATGATGACCTACTTTTGTATAACGTATCCACGTTAACAAAACGTAGTCAAATTAAATAAATGAAAAGGCCTAATTAAAAATGCCTAAACAGCTTTTCCCCAATCAAGAGGGTTCATATTTATACGAAACAAAACAAAAGCGAAAGACTAACTATGAACCCTGAGTAACGTGTTCCTTCGCTAGCCATTTGATATCTAAATAACATTTTAACGAAATGAAGGGTTTCCAATGCTCTCCACAGAGGATTTTATTTATACGCTCCCTTTATTCGCTAATCGGATCCGGAAGTAGCCGACAGCGGTCGGGGTCCAGATCTGCGCCGCTCTCCCGGGAGGCGAGGGTCGAGCTGATGGGAATATGATGACGGGAATCAATTTTCCGGAATATGGGCCGCCGCGCGCGCGGGAAGAACGAACTGGAGATAAAAGCAAATGTTACACCCATTCTCAGATACGCTATATTGTGTGGTCTACCTAGATTGTCGTACATTTTCAACAATACCTCATTTTTTTTTTCTATTTTTCCAATATTGTAACCAAAATCAGACATTAAGAATGTTCTTAGGTTTTCAAATCAGACATTCGTCACATAATGGATTTTAACATTAAATATTTTTTTATCATTACTTACATCAGATTACCACCGATCTGATTCATGATTCATTATGAGATTAAATAAATTTATTCACCTAACTAAAATTTACATTTTTATAAATTTTTTCGATTTATTTAAATTTAAATGTTTTATTTTGTAAATCGTTTTACAGAAAACAGGCATAATCAGAACGGCCATGTACTAATCTAATTAATATAAGATATGTGGGGTATAGAAGGAAAAGCAGCAGTATATAAAAATTTATAGACAATGTTTCCTATAAAATTTCGAATACAGTAATTTTTTTGGATATTGCTGCTTTTGCTTTTATGCCTCACATATATACCTACTAATTATTTATCCTATCGACAGGTTAAGTATTAAATAAGTTAAATATGTCGATGACAAATTCTGTAAGCCTCTAAACTAAGTAGTAAAACAACATTATTATTAAACTTATACGTATAGACAGCATACTTGATACTTTTCAAACAATTTAATGATCAGAATTCTATATACCTTTTATGTTCTGATAATGTTATTATTTTTTTTCGCTTTAATATTTCAATTAATTGATTTTATATTTAACTTACAAGTAAATTGTTAATTTCATTATTGTATTGATGTATTGATGACGATGATGAATAATTAAATTTCTTTATATTAACTAACGGTCTTAATTGAATAATTTTTAAATGATTTTGAGTACCTTACATTAAATTTCAAATTAATATTACTTTAATAGACCAAATAAATAAATATAAGGTAATAATAATGTCGACATCTGCCGATGCACTTGCTAAAAAAAAACTAACTAACCATCATGCCGTTTCCCCGCAGGGGTAGGCAGAGAGGATTGAACCCCACACTCTTTTATCCTGGCACACCACTTTTGCTTCGGCCACATTCATACATCTTCTCATACAACTTCTACGGTTGTTGCGGCTTTTAACAGAGCCATCCTCAAATACTTGTAATACCTGATCGTGCCAGGTCTTTCGCGGACGCCCTCTATTCATATTCATTGCTACATACACAAAATTCGCCCAAACCAAACACGCATCGCTAAAGTCTCACAAAATCAATTCACTAATAACAAGATTACACAGATTTTATAGTTCTACATAATTTAGTCAATGGTGAACAGAAACTATAATTAGAAGATTGATTGTTATCCACATAAAATGAAGTTTCAAGCGGAGTTGTCTTCAATTAATCTTTGGAGCAAATCAGAACAGTTGACGAAGTGGTTCATAGTATCAATTAATAAAACGGGATCAGCGCCGGTTTGCCTGGCGGACAGTTCTTATTCAAACCAGACAATGGGATTGTAATCCAAGTCTCCTTATGCGTCGACAGATTTATGAATAATAAAATATCAAATTTATTATTGATGGATTTGGCGTACACATTGTAGAGATTATTCACGATCATTAAATAATATTAACCTTGTTACCTCTACGCGAGCGAGCGAGAAACAAAATATTAAAAATGGTCTATGATCTGAAATACCGGACACCAACTGAAACTGTATAACACAACAATTAAACATCGAAAGCATTACAAAAATCGAAACACTAAAAATCATTCACAGACTAGCAATTGGCGAAATACAAGACGAAGACATAAAATTAGACAAAATACACGAAAAACACCTACACAACACTAGAATGGCTCAAAACTATCACATAACACACGCCAAAACAAAAACAGGACAATCCCGACTAATTTGCAACGGACTAAAACTGTACAATGACCTGCCACAACAGACCAAACAACTGACCACTGACAAATTCAAAACAGATGTGACAAAAATATTAAAACTCGGCCAAATATAAAAAAATTCCTTTGTATCTAAATTATATTATTATATTTTCTTATATGAATCATGTAAAAATGTTACCCATATAAACCTCTTAGGTTCCATTACTTTTAAATAAAAAAATAATAAAAAAAAAATAAAAAAAAGTTTCGATAGAAAATCGCAAAATTGCGGCCTGTGACCGGGCATAATGTCGTCAAAAATTATAATGCGCCGGGGAAACAAGCGAAGAGAATAGGGCTAACGTAATTTCCGAAAAAAGAAGAAATATGAAAGAAAATAGGGAATATCCACCTCTCAGAACCCCTTGCACACCGAATGCGCGTTCAAAACAAGTGAAAGGGAGTGCGGTTCGAGAATACGGCTCCTCAGCCACGCTCGGACGCACAACTGACAACACATGGCAGAACGCCGAAATTCCTCTTTTCTCGATTTTCTGGTGATAGTTTTTTTAGTTATTAAATTTGTTTTTTTGTTCTTTGTACTAGTTTACTTTTTGCTCTATGCAAAACATTAGTTTTAGTTTTTTGATTATACATTTTGTACTTGTTTAGTTTGTTTTTCAATTACTTTACTTTGTGTTTAAACTCACTACATGTCATGTTAATATTTGACGATATGCATATGTTTTTCAATGTTTATAAACCACTAATAAAAAATAAATGCGTATAGAAAAAAGTTATCTAGCCACGAATCAAGTACGAGAACGGAAACAATAGTTGTTTCGTGTTGAAACTATTAAACAGATATTTCGGAACGACAAGTGGCACGTTATTTTGGCTCGAAAGTAATTTAAAACAAATTATTCAGCACTGGTTGAAAGTGGTTTATATGTCTTGTAAAAATCTAGCCTCACTCAGCGCGTTCAAGGCTACAACACCATCACGCGATTCACCTCAGACGTCACGTCAATTGCTGCTTTCTTTTTACACTGATTTGGGATGGGGGTCCATGATACCGGTGAGGCGGATGATGACCTAATTTAAAAAAAAATAAGGATACGCTAATATAACTTTGCTTTACATTGGTGTCGGTTTGCTCCATATTGTTGAAATATTAAAAATAATTATATCTATCAAAACTGGACCTCGTCATCCCAGGAGGCGTAGTTTTCTGTATCACAGATCTACTAAAAGAAAAAGATATATACTTTGGAAACAATTGAATATTGCATTGTAACATGGTATATACAAATGCTGAAAAATTCATCTAGTCGTGATGCCAGTCGAGAAGAAGACAAACAAACAAACCGGCAAGTGAAGCTAATTAAACGTGTGTAATAAAGAGTATAGAGATGTCGTCAGGAAAGAGAAAGAAAATCAGTTTGTAAATATTTAACTGAATCACTTCATGTAAAGGTACTACAGCACGCTTGTCTTATACGCAGTGTGGTGGACGCGACGCCCAGAGCGCAGGAGCGACATCTCGTGCCGAGTGGCGTCATTAACCGTCACGCACCAATTTGTGGCTTCTTAAGAGGAATGCGCCACTAAATAAAAGACCCAAGTGGATTAATAAAAATTATTAGACTTATAATGTGTACAAAGAAAACGAGGGAATAACAATCACTGTGTATTGGCGCGCTCCCCGTCTTATTGGCTACACCGCCTGTAGGGATGCGACGGAAGGAAAGGCTCCGCCACAAATTCCAGCAACCGCGCGACACCTCACGCCGGAGGGCAACATTATCGTCTCCAGGTGGCGGACGGGGGAAAGCTCGCCAGATATGGAGGGCAGGAGGGAAATAAAATGCCTCTCGCAGACCAACAGGCAGTAGCGTTTGACCCATGGTGGGCGGCTACAAAGAGCGTCTGTTCCCTGTGTTAAGGCGGCTGATTTCAAAACTCATCAACCCGTCTGGAAAGCGTGGTGTTTTAATGTCAAACCCCTTCCAAAAATTAAGGACTCCCAGAGTTCTGAATGATTAATATAATGAATTAAAAAAATGTAAAACATTTATGAGTTAGACGTAATGTACCTACCTCCGAATTCGAAAATAAATAAATAAGAATATTTCGTAAAAAGAACGAATGAAAAATAAGCAATGTAATGCCGTCCCTTAAAAATGTTAACAGCGAAAGTTGATCAATATCGACAACTCAATCGCATAAAGAATCGAAGAAAATTTTCAACGTGTGTTGCAAAAGATTATCCGCCGTGAGATATAATCAATTTCAACGACAGCTCGGCATTTACAACCCCCGTCTCGGCCCGTAATGCTACCCTGTCAACGAGTGGCCGATGGAAACCTCAACCCCAATCACTTCCAACAGGTATTACTTTTCCACGAGGGTGAACTTACACGTCATGATACGTCAATAAATGTTATAAGCATTTATTTATATTTATTTGGGGAAATAGTGATAGATGAATGGGGTGTACTAACAAAAATATAATCCGTCAAGGTTTCTTCGACACGCTAGCAACCCTGACAGCATGAATCATACAAAACTACTGGGATTTTAAACAGGTGTTACAATAGGCATCATGACAGTATTAAAGAATAAGTGTTTTTAGAGAAGAAAATATTTTGAAAGGATTCTAAAAAATGATCCAGTTTTAATATACGCATTGAGATTAATAAGATTTTCAATAAAATAAACGTATAATGTTCCGTACAGAATACGCGAAGATATGATGCGCAGGTCTCCCGTACTTGACTCGTAGAACAGACCAAGACTGTACAGCGGTAATCGTAAACCCGCTGACAGTGGTTGTTCTAAATATTCACAAAAGTGAATTATCCGGTTGCAGGTAGTCCAGTTGAAGTTCCAAAATCCAAAAACAGTAGGTAGAGCAGAGGTCAGAGGTGTTGAGTAAAAGTCAGAAGAAGTGGTCCAGACGACGTATAAAGCACAGAACGGAATGAATCTGTACGCCGACGGAAGTTTAATTTATACACAAATTTAATACCTCCCGGCTTATTTCCGGGAGCCAATCACAGAGAGTTTTTATCGCGCGTTCGCGCACGCGAAATTGTCTAAAAAATAGCTCGGAAAGTTTTATTTACAGAATTCAAAAATTATTTAGAATTTTTACGCCACCCCCCCGGGGTTTTCATCACATCATTTACATGGTGCTATGTCTTGCTTATAGCATGACGTGATTGCCTGGACCCGCAAGACCGAAGTTAATTTTTTATCAAAAAATATATACCGATCGCAGCGGTATTTGCTCAGGAAAATTTCACAATTAAATTTATAAAATTTGTTAACTATGGTTTATACATGTTTGTTAATGCAGTTTATAAAGAGCCCACACGGGTGTAATTTTTGATATCAGTTTTAGTCATGTACAATAAAATTTCAGTCATTTATAAATATTTCAAAGTGGGTCGCAAAAAATTAATTTTCATTTATTTTTCAGGTGCGCCCCCGACAAGGTAGGTATGTAAAAACATGTAAAATGGGTAGATTCTTATGCAAGGAATTCATCAAAAAATATTTTGAGTTGATCCGGCTGTTGTAGCGTCTGTAAGACAGTTTCAAAGTTTTGACTGAAAAATGACCCTTATCGACATTGGACCACTGCTGATAGTGGTTACGTAAAAAATGTGAAAAATTTTACTTTTTTATTTACATGATTTTCTTTCAGATTTTAGTCTAAATGGCTTTGTTTAGCAAAAATATTATGGTTTGATACCAATTTTATTGAAAAAACCCTCGTTTTTCGTAAATATAAGAAAATCAATTTTGGGTCGAAAATTCTCGTATTTGTTGGTACAAATACCGTTTTTCGGTGGCTGTCGCGCCCGGGACCTTATTAGTGATGAGCCCCGTCGCTAGGCCTATAAAACACTGTTAGTTATATGTAGATTTCTCCGAGATCTGACAAGATATGGCTTCGCGACTTATCGGAAACAATCGGTCTGCAGCCCGTTTTTCCTTCGCATACCAACTCTCTGTCCTCGGATACATATGTAGAAATATTAAACAATATTTCTTAATTCTGTCTGTCAGGCCATACAGTTAGCCGTAGGAAATAATATTTCCTGTATCTGTCTTTCCGCCATACAGTTGGCCGTCACTCGGAAATATTCAATAATATTTATTATATCTGTCTTTATGCCATACAGTTGGCTACACTCACCACCCCGGTCTATCGCAACAGCGATTTTCTCGTTTATTGAAAATAAACATGTGACAAAGTACATTCATATATGTCAATATTTAGGTTCTTACAATAATTTGTAATAATTTAAAACATGTCACAGCTATTTTATTTTCATAAATTTTCATACATAAATTTGTTCACAAATTTATCAAAGCATAGGACCCGTCTTTACGGTCCTCAGGGTGGTGATGACGCACCGGCGTCCTGCCCGGTCGCCCGTGAATAAGATGACGTCACAGGTCCACCTTGATCGGTGTCCGCAGCGAACCATGGAACTCGGCAATGTCATCTTCTTTGAGGAGGCTCTTTTCAGGGCTATCGTTCATCCTGTCCGTTACACTCCCCCCGTGCAGTCCGCCTGCACTCCTAGGGAGGACAGGATTTCCACAGGGTCCTTCAGCGACACCTTCACTGCGGCGCCCTTGTCAGGGTGATGATCTTTGTTGCGGGCCTGGAGTAGTCGCCCGTTGTGGTTTTTAATCGAACCACCCTTGCCTGCCCGTCGGGCGCGAGCTTCACCTCGATCACTCTCCCTTTGGGCCATGTGTTGCGGGGCATCGCGGGATCGGCGATGACGGCCATCTCTCCCTCTTTGATGGGTGGTGCGGGCTCCTGCCATTTCTGCCTTCGAGCCAATGTCGGCAGGTACTCCCTCATCCACCTTCTCCAGAATAAATCTGCCATTTGTTGCGCCATCTGCCACTGCTTTTTTAAACATACTTTTTCGTCCAGCGCCCCATAGAGGGCCAAGTGGGTGTTGCGGCCCGTTGTTCCAAGTAGCAGATGGTTGGGTGTGATCGGCGCGTCATCTTGTGGGTCCACTGACACATGCGTCAGTGGACGGCTGTTTACTGTAAACTCGGCCTCGGCCAGTACAGTCCTTAGAGTCTGCTCCCGCGGTGCCCGTTCCTTCAGTGTGGCTTCCAGTGCGCGTTTGACAGCACGCACGAGGCTCTCCCAGGCGCCCCCCATGTGCGGGGCGAGGGGGGGGTTGAAACTCCATTCAACCCCGCTCTCCGCTAGATGTCCCTGCATCCGTGGATCATTGTATAGATCGGCTAGGGCGGCCGCCATTTCCTTTTCCGCGCCTCGGAAGTTCGTGCCGTTATCTGAATAAAGGAGGCGCGGATGGCCGCGCCTAGCGGCCATTCTTCTGATGGCGAGTATTGCAGAGTCTGCTGATAGTGACTCCGCCAGTTCCACATGTACGGCGCGCGTCGTTAGGCACGTAAATAGCGCGCCGTACCTCTTTTCCCTTCGTCGGCCGATAGCCACCTGCATCGGCCCGAAGTAGTCCAGGCCGCAGTGATGGAAGGGCGGCGTATGATGTGCCAGCCGACAGTCTGGTAATTGCCCCATTAATGGCGGGTTCGGCTGACTTTTCATGTTGCGGCACGCTTGACATGCTATTTTCACCCGGCGCACGGTCGGTCTCAATCTCAGCACATAAAAGTTTTCGCGCACATCTGCGACAGTTTTTTCTGTGCCCGGGTGATTTTCGCGCTCATGGTAATGGCGTACCATGAGCCGTGTATATGGGTGCGCGCCGTCCAAAATGACGGGCGCTCTTAATCCTGCCGGAATTCCTTCCACTGTGGTCTGCTCTAGCCGTGACCCCATCCTGATGACGCCGTATTCATCCAATCGTGGCGTCATCGGGTACAATCGGCTATTTATTTCTATGGCCCTACCTTCTTGCAGGGCCCGTATTTCTGGCCCAAAAACGTCTGCCTGAGCGTGCTTAACCCAGGTGCGCTCGGCCGCTGTCTTCTCGTCGGTAGTGACATCTCGGGCGGACTGCTTCCCCGATTGACTGCGACAATTTGCCACAAAGCGCTGTACCCAAGCGGTCGAGCGAAGCAGTCTAGTCCATGACGAGAAGCGCACTATGTCGGGAAGTGCTCCCCCCGTGTTGGCCTGCCGGACCGCCAGCACCGTGTCCGGTCTTCGTTCCATTGAACTCTCGTCAGGCTGCGGTCGTGCTTTTTCTTTTGGCCAGGCCGACTCGCCCTGCCTGAGAAACTCTGGCCCACCGAACCACATGCTATCCGCAGCAAGGTCCGGGGGTTCGCCATCCCTGGTCCCAATGTCGGCTGGATTGTGCTGTGTTGGCACCCACCTCCAAGATTCGGCGTGCGTGAGCTCGTCTATCTCTCCAAGTCTGTTCGCGACGAACGGGTCGGTCCGCAGCCAACACAAGACTGTTGTGGAGTCGGTCCAAAACACGGTATCGTTGATGCTGCAGCGGTGCTCCCTTTTGATGGTGGGGGCCAACCGTGCGGCCAGTAGCGCCGCCTGTAGCTCCATTCTGGGAATTGAAAGCGGCTTTAACGGTGCGACCTTACATTTCGCCGAGATGAAGGCTACGTTTATGCCGCCCTCTCCTGTCTCGACGAAATAGGCCACCGTACAGCACGCTTTTTCTGATGCATCACAAAAGACATGCAGCATTACCTTGCTACTTCGACTCGAGAGGCAAGGACGCGCTATCTGACACTCACTTTTTTTTATAATGCCGTACCATGCGCGCCACTTTTCTGCGTGCTCGGGATGTATCCTTTCATCCCACCCAACCTTGGATCGCCATACGTCTTGAAGCAGTATCTTCGACCGGATCAGTAGACAGGCTAGGAAGCCAATCGGGTCGAAGATTCTCATTACGGCGCTTAACAGTTGCCGTTTGGTCGGGCGGTCCGCCTCCTTTAGCTCCGGTAAGTTGATAAATTTGAACACAAATTTGTCGGAGGCGGGTTCCCACGCTATCCCGAGCACCCTCTCGGTCGTTGTTTCTTCACCAATGATTCTCATTGGCTCTACGGCCCTTATAGCTGGATCGATCTTTTCCAGGACCGCCTTGCTGTTGGAGGCCCAATTCACCAGCTGCATGTTACCTCGACGCAGTATTTCGGACACTTGCCTCATCATCATTATTGCTTGTTCTGAGGTATCCACTGCGTCGAGGT
>JADDOH010023452.1:0-14575 GCA_016648135.1 Agrypnia vestita
TCCTCGGATAAATATGTAGAAATATTAAACAATATTTCGTAATTCTGTCTGTCAGGCCATACAGTTAGCCGTAGGAAATAATATTTCCTGTATCTGTCTTTCCGCCATACAGTTGGCCGTCACTCGGAAATATTCAATAATATTTCTTATATCTGTCTTTATGCCATACAGTTGGCTACATTCACCACCCCGGTCTATCGCAACAGCGATTTTCTCGTTTATTGAAAATAAACATGTGACAAAGTACATTCATATATGTCAATATTTAGGTTCTTACAATAATTTGTAATAATTTAAAACATGTCACAGCTATTTTATTTTCATACATTTTCATACATAAATTTGTTCACAAATTTATCAAAGCATAGGACCCGTCTTTACGGTCCTCAGGGTGGTGATGACGCACCGGCGTCCTGCCCGGTCGCCCGTGAATAAGATGATGTCACAGGTCCACCTTGATCGGTGTCCGCAGCGAGCCATGGAACTCGGCAATGTCATCTTCTTTGAGGAGGCTCTTTTCAGGGCTATCATTCATCCTGTCCGTTACACTCCCCCCGTGCAGTCCGCCTGCACTCCTAGGGAGGACAGGATTTCCACAGGGTCCTTCAGCGACACCTTCACTGCGGCGCCCTTGTCAGGGTGATGATCTTTGTTGCGGGCCTGGTGTAGTCGCCCGTTGTGGTTTTTAATCGAACTACCCTCGCCTGCCCGTCGGGCGCGAGCTTCACCTCGATCACTCTCCCCTTGGGCCATGTGTTGCGGGGCATCGCGGGATCGGCGATGACGGCCATCTCTCCCTCTTTGATGGGTGGTGCGGGCTCCTGCCATTTCTGCCTTCGAGCCAATGTTGGCAGGTACTCCCTCATCCACCTTTTCCAGAATAAATCTGCCATTTGTTGCGCCATCTGCCACTGCTTTCTTAAACATACTTTTTCATCCAGCGCCCCATAGAGGGCCAAGTGGGTGTTGCGGCCCGTTGTTCCAAGTAGCAGATGGTTGGGTGTGATCGGCGCGTCATCTTGTGGGTCCACTGACACATGCGTCAGTGGACGGCTGTTTACTATAAACTCGGCCTCGGCCAGTACAGTCCTTAGGGTCTCCTCCCGCGGTGCCCGTTCCTTCAGTGTGGCTTCCAGTGCGCGTTTGACAGCACGCACGAGGCTCTCCCAGGCGCCCCCCATGTGCGGGGCGAGGGGGGGGTTGAAACTCCATTCAACCCCGCTCTCCGCTAGATGTCCCTGCATCCGTGGAGCATTGTATAGATCAGCCAGGGCGGCCGCCAGTTCCTTTTCCGCGCCTCGGAAGTTCGTGCCGTTATCTGAATAGAGGAGGCGCGGATGGCCGCGCCTAGCGGCCATTCTTCTGATGGCGAGTATTGCAGAGTCTGCTGATAGTGACTCCGCCAGTTCCACATGTACGGCGCGCGTCGTTAGGCACGTAAATAGCGCGCCGTACCTCTTTTCCCTTCGTCGGCCGATAGCCACCTGCATCGGCCCAAAGTAGTCCAGGCCGCAGTGATGGAAGGGCGGCGTATGATGAGCCAGCCGACAGTCTGGTAATTGCCCCATTAATGGCGGGTTCGGCTGACTCTTCATGTTGCGGCACGCTTGACATGCTAATTTCACCCGGCGCACGGTCGGTCTCAATCTCAGCACATAAAAGTTTTCGCGGACATCTGCGACTGTTTTTTCTGTGCCCGGGTGATTTTCGCGCTCATGGTAATGGCGTACCATGAGCCGTGTATATGGGTGCGCGCCGTCCAAAATGACGGGCGCTCTTAATCCTGCCGGAATCCCTTCCACTGTGGTCTGCTCTAGCCGTGACCCCATCCTGATGACGCCGTATTCATCCAATCGTGGCGTCATCGGGTACAATCGGCTATTCCTTTCTATGGCCCTACCTTCTTGCAGGGCCCGTATTTCTGGCCCAAAAACGTCTGCCTGAGCGTGCTTAACCCAGGTGCGCTCGGCCGCTGTCTTCTCGTCGGTAGTGACATTTCGGGCGGACTGCTTCCCCGATTGACTGCGACAATTTGCCACAAAGCGCTGTACCCAAGCGGTCGAGCGAAGCAGTCTAGTCCACGACGAGAAGCGCACTATGTCGGGAAGTGCTCCCCCCGTGTTGGCCTGCCGGACCGCCAGCACCGTGTCCGGTCTTCGTTCCATTGAGCTCTCGTCAGGCTGCGGTCGTGCTTTTTCTTTTGGCCAGGCCGACTCGCCCTGCCTGAGAAACTCTGGTCCACCGAACCACATGCTATCCGCAGCAAGGTCCGGGGGTTCGCCATCCCTGGTCCCAATGTCGGCTGGATTGTGCTGTGTTGGCACCCACCTCTAAGATTCGGCGTGCGTGAGCTCGTCTATCTCTCCAAGTCTGTTCGCGACGAACGCCGAATAGGACCTGGGGTCGGTCCGCAGCCAACACAAGACTGTCGTGGAGTCGGTCCAAAACACGGTATCGTTGATGCTGCAGCGGTGCTCCCTTTTGATGGTGGCGGCCAACCGTGCGGCCAGTAGCGCCGCCTGTAGCTCCATTCTGGGAATTGAAAGCGGCTTTAACGGTGCGACCTTACATTTCGCCGAGATGAAGGCTACGTTTATGCCGCCCTCTCCTGTCTCGACGAAATAGGCCACCGTACAGCACGCTTTTTCTGATGCATCACAAAAGACATGCAGCATTACCTTGTTACTTCGACTCGAGAGGCAAGGACGCGCTATCTGACACTCACTTTTTTTTATAATGCCGTACCATGCGCGCCACTTTTCTGCGTGCTCGGGATGTATCCTTTCATCCCACCCGACCTTGGATCGCCATACGTCTTGAAGCAGTATCTTCGACCGGATCAGTAGACAGGCTAGGAAGCCAATCGGGTCGAAGATTCTCATTACGGCGCTTAACAGTTGCCGTTTGGTCGGGCGGTCCGCCTCCGTTAGCTCCGGTAAGTTGATAAATTTGAACACACATTTGTCGGAGGCGGGTTCCCACGCTATCCCGAGCACCCTCTCGGTCGTTGTTTCTTCACCAATGATTCTCATTGGCTCTACGGCCCTTATAGCTGGATCGATCTTTTCCAGGACCTCCTTGCTGTTGGAGGCCCAATTCACCAGCTGCAGGTTACCTCGACGCAGTATTTCGGACACTTGCCTCATCATCATTATCGCTTGTTCTGAGGTATCCACTGCGTCGAGGTAGTCGTCCATGTAGAATGTTCGTCGTACCGCGTTGGCGGCAGCCGGAAATTCCGCGGCGCTGGCATCTGCGATCCGGTTGCGGTCGTACTGGGCACTGCTGGGCGAGCACGTGGCGCCGAATAGCATTGAAGTCATTTGATACGTGGTTGGTTCCGGCTCGCCCTGTTTTTTCCACAAAAATAATTGTGCTGCCTGGTCCGCTTCTCGGATTCTTATTCGCAGGAACATCTCTTTTACATCAGCTGCCAGCGCCACTTTTCCTTCTCGGAACCGGAATACACTGCCCAATAGAGAGCTGAGCAGGTCCGGCCCGGTTATTAGTACATCATTGAGGCTGACGCCGCGGCATTTGCTTGCCGCATCAAAGACAATTCGTATCTTGCCTGGTTTATTAGCATTAAAAACGGCGAAGTGCGGCAGGTAGAATTTTCCATTCATGCCGGCCTCCTCGGCCGGCGACAGGGGGTGGGCATATCCTTTGGTTATATATTCTTCTATTTTGGCCCTGTATGCCCCCGCGTATGCCGCATCCTTCGCCATTTTTCGTTCAATGCCGGCCAGGCGGTTGGCAGCGCACTGGCGACTTTCTGGTAGCACTCTCTCGTCATGCTTCCATAGGAGGCCGGTTTCCCACTGGCCAGTGGGCAGCTGCCGGGTGGTCGCTTCCATAATAGCGGCGGCCCGCGCATCCTCCTTGTTGATGCGGGCTGCGGTGGTTACTCCCAGCGAATCCACAGCGAAATGTTCGCGAACTAGTCCCTCCAGAGAGTTGTCGGTTGCTGGAGACACCGTACCCGCAATTGCCAACACTGTTGCGGCACTATTGTGGATATCGCTCCCGAATACGCCGTGTGTGGCCCATCCTAGGGCCGTGCGGGACTGGATACCGTTGTTGCGCACCTCCTTCACCTCTCTTGACACAATGAGGTGCGCGTGATCTTGCCCGATCAGAAGCTGCGGTTGCACTTCGTTCACACTGGCGTATCCCTCACCTCGCGGTACGCGCCTATTGCTCACCACGCACTGTGAGGGGAGAGCGAGCCTACGCACCGTGCTCGCCCTCATCGGGAATTCGGGCCCGTCACCGCGTACGGTAACACTCACTGATTGGGACCGGTTGTCTGAAGAGCACATCCCACTCGCGCCATGTATGCGCAGACTACGAACCGGTCCCTTGGCCCCGACGGCACTGGCCACTTCTTGCTCGATGAGGGTAACCGTCGAACCCTCATCGAGAAGCGCGTGCACTTTTATTTGCCCGCGGGGGCCACCCACCACCACTGGAAGAACTTTGAGGAAGACATATTGTCTGCCTCCTTGGCCACTCGTCAGGCCCACTGTATCACTGGTTGCTGGTGCGGCGGCTGCAGCATTCGTCGCACCTGGGCCGCCAGCCTTTGGTGCCTTGCGTGCCGGTCCTCCAGTTGATGGTCCAAATCTCCCGCCGCGCCTTCCATTGTGCGGCGGGTTGTGGTGCCTTGCTCCGTGTAGTGTGTGGTGGTGGGGTTCACGGCAGCCCTTGGTACCACATGGTTTGCTGGTACATCTTGATGAGTGGTGATTTTCTTTCAGGCAATTCCAGCATACCTGCGTTCGTCGCACGATATTCCATCGTTCTGGCAGGGGTCTTTTCAGGTATGTGTTGCACGTAGCCAGGTGGTGTTTTGTCATGTGGCACACTGGGCACGTTTCCTGCCGTGGTTTCGGGCGGCGCTCCTCGTCCACATTGTCCACGCTCATATGGTGGACCTGTCCTCCGCGGTGGTTGATCGTCCTTTTTGATCGGCAACCTACATGTTGAGCTGGTCGCAGTAGGCCGGACAGCCAGTCCGACAAGTCTTTCACTGTAACGTTTACGTAATCGTTTCTTCGGTTATGCAGCCATATTAGACGCGCCGCCAATGGTAGCTTCTCTACCATTTCTGTCAGCAGCTGAGGTGAAGTGAGATACTTGTTATCGAAACCTCGTACTGTCGCCACCACATTTCGTATTGTGATGGCATAGTCGCTCAGCGCGTCCGTTGGTGCGTTCGCAGGTATCGGGGGGTGGCGGCGCACCTTTTCCAACATACTTTCTATGATGTCGGCTGCATTCCCGAAGCGATCTTGCAATGATTGCATAATCTCAGCTACGTTGCTAGGGTCCACCAGTAGCGGCGCAACGGCTTCACGAGCTCGGCCCTTCAGGGCAGACTGCAGACGGATCAGGTTCTCCGCCGTGGACAGCCCGCACAGCGTTGTCGATTGCTCGAACTGGGCGGAGAAAGTTGGCCAGTCGTATGCATCTCCACTGAAGTTGGGCAGCTCCTTCGCTCCTGACTGCCGCGCCAGGATTGCCGATACCTGAGCAGCTGGGTTGCTCAGGGCTGTGGTGTCGGCTTGTCGATTCTTTTGAAGCACCTCCTCTATGATGGTAGTCAGGGTTTCCTTTGGGTCCCGTTGGTTGAGGACCCATTCCCTGGTGAAGGTGCTTGGTTCTGGCACGGCACTGCTGGTGGAAGCCCGCCTAGTCCGGTCCTCCTCGGATGTCGTGACGGTGGCACCCCTGGGTGGGCGCCTGGCAATGGCGCTATCCAAAGGGGCCCCTGCAGGGTCACCATGGTTGTCCCGGCCTGCCCCGGGTGGCCCCATAGCTGGGGGTCCAGGTTGATGTTGGTTCTCGAACGTCGGTCCCTTTTCAGGGCCATCATCTCTCGTCCGGCTTCCAGCACGAGAGCCCTCAGGTGGGTGTACGTCCTCGTACGTCGAGATGCCGGCCGCTGCAGTGGTTGTCAGCCTCGCTCCAGTGAGGCTAGCTTGCCGCGGTTGCTGCTGGTTGGCTTCAAGCATACGGACCAGTGTGTCCGTATGGCGGCGCTCCCTGCGCAGCTCGTCCCTCAGACGTCGGATGGTGTCCTCGGTCGTGGATGACCGATAAGAGCCACGGTCTGACACAGAACGGGTCCGCTCTGAGGCCGGTGGCTCCCCTTGGTAGAAGTCGTCTTCCTCCATGCGTCCAGGTCTTTCTCCAGACTGCGACATCTTGAGCGTCGTACAGGATCCCCGGCTCGATAGGACCAGTTGTTCCGTACAGAATACGCGAAGATATGATGCGCAGGTCTCCCGTACTTGACTCGTAGAACAGACCAAGACTGTACAGCGGTAATCGTAAACCCGCTGACAGTGGTTGTTCTAAATATTCACAAAAGTGAATTATCCGGTTGCAGGTAGTCCAGTTGAAGTTCCAAAATCCAAAAACAGTAGGTAGAGCAGAGGTCAGAGGTGTTGAGTAAAAGTCAGAAGAAGTGGTCCAGACGGCGTATAAAGCACAGAACGGAATGAATCTGTACGCCGACGGAAGTTTAATTTATACACAAATTTAATACCTCCCGGCTTATTTCCGGGAGCCAATCACAGAGAGTTTTTATCGCGCGTTCGCGCCCGCGAAATTGTCTAAAAAATAGCTCGGAAAGTTTTATTTACAGAATTCAAAAATTATTTAGAATTTTTACGCCACCCCCCCGGGGTTTTCATCACGTCATTTACATGGTGCTATGTCTTGCTTATAGCATGACGTGATTGCCTGGACCCGCAAGACCGAAGTTAATTTTTTATCAAAAAATATATACCGATCGCAGCGGTATTTGCTCAGGAAAATTTCACAATTAAATTTATAAAATTTGTTAACTATGGTTTATACATGTTTGTTAATGCAGTTTATAAAGAGCCCACATGGGTGTAACTTTTGATATCAGTTTTAGTTATGTACAATAAAATTTCAGTCATTTATAAATATTTCAAAGTGGGTCGCAAAAAATTAATTTTCATTTATTTTTCAGGTGCGCCCCTGACAAGGTAGGTATGTAAAAACATGTAAAATGGGTAGATTCTTATGCAAGGAATTCAACAAAAAATATTTTAAGTTGATCCGGCTGTTGTAGCGTCTGTAAGACAGTTTCAAAGTTTTGACTGAAAAATGACCCTTATCGACATTGGACCACTGCTGATAGTGGTTACGTAAAAAATGTGAAAAATTTTACTTTTTTATTTACATGATTTTCTTTTAGATTTTAGTCTAAATGGCTTTGTTTAGCAAAAATATTATGGTTTGATACCAATTTCATTGAAAAAACCCTCGTTTTTCGTAAATATAAGAAAATCAATTTTGGGTCGAAAATTCTCGTATTTGTTGGTACAAATACCGTTTTTCGGTGGCTGTCGCGCCCGGGACCTTATTAGTGATGAGCCCCGTCGCTAGGCCTATAAAACACTGTTAGTTATATGTAGATTTCTCCGAGATCTGACAAGATATGGCTTCGCGACTTGTCGGAAACAATCGGTCTGCAGCCCGTTTTTCCTTCGCATACCAACTCTCTGTCCTCGGATACATATGTAGAAATATTAAACAATATTTCGTAATTCTGTCTGTCAGGCCATACAGTTAGCCGTAGGAAATAATATTTCCTGTATCTGTCTTTCCGCCATACAGTTGGCCGTCACTCGGAAATATTCAATAATATTTCTTATATCTGTCTTTATGCCATACAGTTGGCTACACTCACCACCCCGGTCTATCGCAACAGCGATTTCTCGTTTATTGAAAATAAACATGTGACAAAGTACATTCATATATGTCAATATTTAGGTTCTTACAATAATTTGTAATAATTTAAAACATGTCACAGCTATTTTATTTTCATAAATTTTCATACATAAATTTGTTCACAAATTTATCAAAGCATAGGACCCGTCTTTACGGTCCTCAGGGTGGTGATGACGCACCGGCGTCCTGCCCGGTCGCCCGTGAATAAGATGACGTCACAGGTCCACCTTGTTCGGTGTCCGCAGCGAACCATGGAACTCGGCAATGTCATCTTCTTTGAGGAGGCTCTTTTCAGGGCTATCATTCATCCTGTCCGTTACAAGACTGATGCGGTCGCTTAGGCATGTATGAGAAAATCTTTGCACGACGGAGAAAAACAAAAACATTTGAAAAATGAACAAATTAAAAAGTGAATCTAAATGCTAGCTGCCGATTAGTAGATGGAATAACGAAAGATTCGCGGAGACGGTTTGGTCGCGTGGAACGGATGAGCTAGGAAAGGATGGTAAAGCAAACATGATGCGAGTGGCAACGAGAACGGCGGACGTCCGCCAAAGTCCTGGCACGACCAGCTAAACCAAATATTGGAGGATAGCTCTATCGAAGGTTTTAGCAACCGAATAGTGTGCAAGGGAAGATGTATGAATGTGGACGAATGAGCAGAGACTAGTGACGTAAAATTATCTTTCCAATAAAGCTAACAATTCAAAGGCCATTGGTGGTATAGTCTATAATGTGGCTCGTGAACGCATTATAAATGGCCCGCGTGAGTATTAAAATTTCCGCCAAGTTGAAAAATTGTCACGTCCTCGGAAGAATTTCTGGAAATTGGTGCCAAAAGAAGGCTTTCTTGCGATGGCTGACCTGGCCTTTCAATTATTAAGTAGTTTCGGATCAACATATGATTGTGAAAATACGTTTTCAAATCTTAATTATATAAAAAATAATTAACGCACATCTCTAACTGAGCAACATGTTTCTGATTTGTTGTTACTGTCAACATCGATCTGACGCCCATCATAGAATTATTAAAATAGACACAATTTCAAAAATCACATTAATTGTACCAATAATTTAGATTTTGATTTTTTAAATTTTATTTATTTATTTGGCAGAAGATACTATTTATTTTATTATTTTAATAAACAACAATATCATATAATTGCCTTTATTTTGTTGCACAATACCTTAATAATAAAGGCTTAATTTAACAAGAGTAATAAAAGTGGAACCATCAGTGGACAGAGGCCCGCCAGTCAGTTTTGAATGGTCAGTTTTGCCCGACTGTTAAAAGGTTGGGCAGCATTGGTCTATAATATAGAATTAACACCGTTATTAAATTGTGAGCATTTAATTATTACATATTTTTTATTGGCACTAAGATTCATTCACAAAATAACTATTTTATATAAATAATAAATATTCTTTAACATATACTACTGGAAGAGCACCGTCTGCTATAATACAGCAAATTATTAGTGTAGCAGGCAGGGCGTCAAATTAATGTAGTGTTTACTTTGCTGCCAAGACCCCCAGCAACAATGAAAAAAGCTTATTTAATTTTGTAAACACTGTAAACATTGTAAACATTGAGTAACATCGATGGTAATTTAACCGGTGACACACTAACCTAACCTAACCGTATTTGAGATTTGTATCTGATTGCGTCGATGACTGGCAACTAATTTTTTGCAATTCGACGGTCAACGTCGGTACTAGACAACAATTATATCGTCGATACAATCAGACACAAACCCCAAATAACTGTACCGAAAATAACCCGTTAAAATAACGTTTTAACCATTAATGATGGCCATTTCCACGATTTTTATGTGCTTTATTCCATTTTATAGTTCTACACCTGCAAAAAAAACATTGTAGCCAAGTGCCAGTTGTTTTATCAGTAGTTAGAGTAATAGTTTTTTTTATTTTTATCTTCGGCACGCTCTAGTAACATATATTTTTGCAATTAATTAATAGTTAAGAAAAAGCGTAGATATTTGTTTTTCCATCGATCAAACAACCCGTTTTCGTAAAAATTATGCTTTTTGCTCAACTATTGCGATCAAACTACCGGCGCTGTTTGTGGTTACGGGGACATCGATGCTCGCAATATTTTTCATATTTCTATCGTTAAGAGCGGTGCTCCCGCGCAGCTTAGGGAGCCTCCATAAACCACCCGGTTCTCCTAAAGTAAAGAAATAAAGTCCTCTCCATGGCTAGGTTTGGTTTGCAACAAGCGCTCGCTTTCTCCACTCCTCTCTGTCACCTACCAGCTTCTTCATTTCTCGGTAGGTGCTACAGCGCTAATCTGGTCTACGTAGCTTAATCTCGGGCGGCCTCTACGATTGTCGCCTTCCACATTTCCCTCGACGATGGTTAAATGCAGGCCCGGACGCCTTATATTACGGCCTATCCAAATTGCTGGCTGTCGGGCGATTCTGTTAAGGAAGTTAAGGAGCCGCCCCTTTCGACAGCCCCGCTCGACAGCTCGTCGTTTCGGATATGTTCCGATCCTCGCCGCGCGCCCGTAGCACCACATCGCCCGGACACGCTCCGGCCGATGGTTCACGTTTCGCCGCCATACATCAGCCGCTCCAGACAAGAGTCGAACCGTATTTCTCCCGACCAACACCGAACAATAAACGGTACGCCACAAAATTTTACGAGCTTGCCAAAATTTGTCTCGTTGCCTTTTTTGTTTTCGGCTTCGGAGTTCGCACCGACCTCGGCCGGAGCCAGACTCGCGCGGAATGACGCGAGCCTTTTCGCTCGGGCGCCGGAAATTGTTCCCGCGCGGACTGTGAGCGCCGTGACATCATCGCCTTTCGGTTGAGGAATTTGCGCGGACCGACGGCTTCTGATGCAGACCCCACCGGCAGGGGGCCGCCAAAATTATGCGGAAATTGGTTACAATATTTACAGTTTCATTTTGTGGTTTAAACTTTTTAAATGTTACATTTTCCATAATATGTGTGAATGTCTCGTAGCTAGTAGCAAAAACTTCGAGGGAAAACAAATATCTACGCTTTTTCTTAACTATTACTCTAACTACTGATCAAACAACTGGCACTTGACTATAGTTTTTTTTAGAGGTATAAAATTGTAAAATGGAATAAAACACATAAAAATCGTGGAAAGAGCCATTAGTGATGTTATTTTAACCGTTATTTTTAAAAATAAAATTAAAATTAAAAATAACCGGTAAAAATAACGTTAAAACGTTATTTTTACCGGTTATTTTCGGTACAGTTATTTGGAATTTGTGTCTGATTGTATCGACGATTGCTAACCGAAATATAATTGTTGACTAATATTGATGGTTGCCCGTCGAATGGCAAAAAATTAGTTGCCAATAATGCGAAGGGTTAATGAGATATCAGATGTATAGGGGAGTCTCGTAGCTAGTAGAAAACACTCTACGGGTGGATTCCTGCCTCGATAATAAGTCGAAAATGTTCAAGTGTAACCGTATATTAATATATTAAATAACCGTATCGTCGCTGTATATATATATAATTAAGCCTATGTACGGTTTTAGTACATTTTGAGATAAACGCATGAAACTGTTTTAAAAAATAATTGCACAGACTAGATTTATCAAAAAGAATTAAATAATTACTAGGCAGACTTTCCAGATGAACGTCAATGTTTATTTTAGTATATCTCCATTATTTATTTGAAAAATTGACAAATTGATTCGTTCACCTGAGAATGTACAAAACGGCACATTGGCTTTATTATATGTACAGCGACGATATACAGCCTCGTATATTTTGTTCGGGATACCTAAAAAGGTTTTCCAAAAGTACCTACATTACGAAGACGTCTCTTTTATCCTAGTCATATTTTTTTTTTTGCTTATTTGATGTCGTCTGTCCGTATGGGATCACGCCATGGTTGTCCCCCCGCGTGATACCGAAATTAGCATGCGTTGGGTCGATTTTTGAAAGCGGATATTTCTGCGGAACCATCGTTTAATATCTGATTACGCGGCGAACGTCTCGCATGGGAGAATCGACGCGATCTGTATCCCATTGTTCAATTGTTTCGCGGTTTTTATCTGGTCTGGTCGAGATGCGCCAAACTGCGGCCCGCGTCCGTAGAGAGACGTCGCTGGAACACAGCTGTTTTCCATTTATGTTGACGTTTATGTCCAGCCCATTGCCACTAGATTTATTGATTCTCGTATCAAGGTAAAAAGGTGTGTTCATTATTACAAAGACTGAGTTTTTAAAAGTCTACATTGATGTTTATCAGCTTTCTTGCAATTTAAGTGCAGAAACTAGGTATACTAATTACAGAAATTTTCGGGTTTCGTGTCTACCTTATGCGTCGGAATCTCTGACGCTACGAGTAAAGTGACAACCCTAGCGTCAACGCAAGAGTAGGCTAATAACTCGTCGACAGGCCGGAGATAAACTACTGTTCCCGGCATACTGTGGTACAGGTCTCTGTCATATTTTAAATAAAAAAATGCATGCCGGATAGATTTATGCCGGTGGTCATTCTCTCGCGAATTACATCTCGTTCTCGCTCATGAAGAGAACCGTGTGTAAACTGTTTCTTTCTTTCTTTCTCTCGCGTAAAATCGGACTGTAAAGTATTTTTAATTTGTATGTGTAAGCCATTGGGTATAAACACCAACACAACGAAACAATGTGTCGCGTATGCACGGCTTACACTTACTCATTCGATTCTCTTTCTTAAATAAAAAGAACTCTAATGCCGGAGCCCCGATTCTAAGATTTCCTAAATTTCTGGCCAGTTTTAATCACTTTATTTGACTTTTTTGTATTTATTAAGCCCAACAAATCCTATATCGATATCTTTATTCATAATGTCATAAAAAATTCATAAAAATAGCCTTTTTTCGAGCACCCAAAGTAGAATCCTTCTTCAAGGTTGGACATTCACTGCCAATAAATGAAGGCATTCTGATTTATAATTACGTCATTTATTGGCACATTACATGCTTTGGAATTTTTATTTTTAAATAATAATTAAGGTGTTTTAATTAAAAAAACTAACTTTAAATTAATGAGTAAAGCCACAAAATACGAGAATAAATAGAATATACTGTTTAAAATCATATCTTGATGTGATTTGACATGAATAGAAAGCGTTTTTAAACCAACAAAAACATAAAAATTTCTCGCAAATTTAAAATACCACTACCGTACAATTGAATTTAACTACTAGCCCAAATCTATAATTTTTTCCAATAATTGTGAGTAATCAAGAACTACAGTAATAATGTTTGGAAAAAAAATTCAAATAATTTAGAAAAACAAACGACATTATTCATTTTGATATTTTGGCTTTTATTAAACACCCCGACGATGGAAAGGTTTTTCCGAAACATGTAGGTGTAATTAATAAAATATAAGTACATACATACAAATAATACAGTCAATATTTAAACTTTATATGTATAAAAAGCATATTATGCGTACATATAAATATTCATTAAAGCTTTGTTTCCCCTAGAACACTAAAAAAGATTTTTTTGGCCGCGGCCTGTCGATTAATGCTTGTATTTTCTTAATTATTGTAAATAATGTACATTTTATTACTTTTATATAAGAACAGTGGTTCTATTTAAGTTATTGCCCTTAAAAATTGTAGTCTAGGGTATACATTCTGATATAAATAAATAATAAAAACCATTGACGTATTATAAATATAGACACGTTATTCCCATACTAGCCGGCTTTCATATGTAAAAAAAATTGCATTGAAAGAGACAACAAATCACATAATCAAGTAATCACGTAAAAATCAGGTAATTTGAAGTCACGGTGACTAAAATAACATACTCATTCTTACAATAGTGTACGATACTCTGTTCCTTTTCCCCCGGGACTTTTTTTCGGCGTAGCATCGCGCCCGATCACAAAGAAGGTCCGTAAGGCCTTACCTTTAAGTTGCCAAGATTTCACGCTTGTAACGTATCTACAGTTTATTATATCATTGATAAAAACCCACATTTTCGTAAAAAAAACGCCGAAATATGCATTTGCAGTGAATGTGCAGCTTTAAATCTTGGAAAGGACTGCTCAGTGATCTAGTACGACATTCCTATATTTTGTGTCTACAATTTTTATATTCACGTTTTTCGCTTCAGGCGCAAAGACACGGCAATTCTGAAGGAGTATTGTTTTAAATTTGACACGGCGCGACCCCGGCCGCTCTAAAGCTGCTGATACACATGCTTATTAGTGGCACGCGAGAATGCGCAGTATCGACCTTCTTTACACTTATTGCTTATTAGTGGCATGTTTGTACGCACATTGCTAGTAATGAGCATGCCACTGACATTCACCGTGAGAGGGGGTATCTTTGGAGCATGTGTGAACAGGCTCGCTTATTATGAGCATGCTTATGTCACTCGCGGGCTTCGCGGCTAGTACAGTTGCTGGAAAACTTCTTGAAATTCTTTGGCGTAGTGGGGGAATGCGCGGAAGACAAAATTTGGGACTCGTTGGTGGAATGGTACATGCGCAAACTTACCCCCACTACGCCGTAAAATTTCAAGATGTTTTCCGGCTACTGTATTATCTCAGTCATCTGTATTTCATCTGTCCGCGACAGATGAAAGAAATATGGCGCGTTGGGGAGATGATAAAACATTATTTTTCGTGACTTATTATAGGAATCACGAATGTCTGTGGAATACTCGGTCACCGTTGCGTAAAAATAATAAGTAAGTTTCGCCCGAATCGTCGGTTGACGAATGGTCCTTCTGAGGACCAGATTTTGACGCGGGTTACCTCCAAAGAAATTAATACTAACGTTTCTAACA
>JADDOH010023453.1:0-22520 GCA_016648135.1 Agrypnia vestita
CCTCCGCACTTATCCTTGGCTTTCATCCCTCTTCGTTCATCCTGACACAATTCTTAACCTAATTTCAGGCGAAGAGGACCATGGCGTCAGGTGTGGTGTTCTATCTGTCTGCCGGTTGTCGCTGGTGCTGGCTTCTGAAACAAAGAACACCCCCGTTAGACCCTGAGCGAAACATGAGCGTTCCGGTTCCTAAAAGGCAGCTCTCATAGCTTCAGCCCGGGTCGGAACCCTGGAACTTTGTACATAAAATACATACTACTTTTAAACAATTTCTATATTGGGTTTGCCCTTAATCTGATTCACATGCCTTTTCCACACGAGACCAGTGCCTTCAATTTCTACTAAATAAAGAGTTCGTCCCAATTTCCTTAAAATCTTTCCCGGTACCCATGATACTTTATCGATCGAAAATCTTTCACAAAACATTTTAGGCCTATAACTAAATTTCTTCTCTTCCTCCCCCCGAAATAAAATGCTTGTTTACTTTGACCCCCTTTTAAATTTTGTATAACCTCACTTTCTAATCGTCTAGAACTTGTTGCTTTTTCGCTAGGTATAAAAATGTCAAAATTGGTACGAAGTCTTCTACCAAACATAAGTACTGCTGGTTCTACACCTGATGACGTGTGTGGTGAATTCCTATAATCAACCAAAAATTTATTTAATTTGTCTTCATATTCCCTATTAAATTTCCCATTAACCAATATTTTTTTTAAAAAATTTTTGCACGTCTTTACTGTGTTTTCTGCTTGACCATTAGACGCTGGCGAATTAACTGGTGATGTCAAATGTTTAATTCCTAATTCCTGACAAAAATCTTGAAAATCTTTTGACATAAATGCCGTCCCGTTGTCCGTAATAATTGTTTGAACATTTCCAAATTGTGTAAATAATTTTTTTAATACTGCGATGGTGCATGTTGCATTTATATTTTTCATTTCTATACAATCTATCCACTTGGATGCTGCATCGCATACCACTAAAAAATATTTGTTCCCGATTGGACCGAAAAAATCCAAATGTATTCTCGTCCACACAATTTCTTGAACTTCCCAAGATGACAGCTCGGCTTTCGCGGGTGACACCGTGTAACTTGAACAAATAGTGCACGCCTCCACTAAATCCTGTATATCTTTATCAATCTGTGGCCAATATACATATCCTCGTGCCAGCCCCTTTATCTTAGCACAACCAAGATGTGAACGATGTATCATTTTGAACACATCTTTCCGTAAAATCCCCGGTATAACTAACCTATGTTTCCAAAACAAACAATTTTCCACTATTTCTAAATCAAACCTTTTTGTCCAATATATCCATAAATCCTCGGATTTAGCCACCTTCCTTGGCCAATCCGTCAACATATATTGCATCACTTTGCTTAAAAAACTGTCAGAACGTACATTTTCACTCACTGTTTAAATTTCTAATTGCGCGAAATCATTCTCTTTTAATAAACTAATATACGCGTCCAAAATGTCATTCTCTTTGTTATCTGCTTTATCCACTGGCACTCGCGATAAAAAATCCGAACAATTTTTACTCGATTTAACGTATTCTCTACTGTCATCGAATGACGATAATAATAAACTTTGCCTTTGTATTCTGTTTGCTGCTAAAGTTGGTATCCCTGCTACCGATATTCCGAACCTACCTAAGAAATCTCTACCTACTAATGGCAATATTCCGTTGTCTATTACATCAAAATCTACTTGTAACATTTTATTATTATATGTAACATTTGTTTTTAATATCCCGCATATTTTGAAAGCAGAATTATCGTAACTGTATAACGTAAGATTTGTTTTTATGAGTGGAATGTGACCAAACTTCGCGTCGTAAATCTGTTTTGGAATCACACAAGAACTGGACCCTGTATCCACCATGCAATCTAAGCGTGTGTCTTCGATCGATATTGTAATCTTGATCGGTTTATTCGTGCCTACGTTACTTACAGTCCCCACCATTCGCGTGATGTCTTCTGCGATAATATTAACCCGTTTTTTTCCTAAATTTCTACACACCTTTTTCAGATGGCCTTTTTTGAAACATCCCTTATAAACAAAATCTTTATAAGAACAATCAACCTTCTTATGTGTCGTTGCCCCGCACGCAAAACGTTGTGCAACTTTCGCATTCGTATAATGCGATTTCACATTTCTAGAACCGCCGGAATTTTTATAAGTACCCACCGAATCATGCGATTGTGACAATTTATTTTTTTCAACTAAACAAATTTCTGATTTAATTCTCTCGGTTTTCTGTAGTCTACAAGTAATAGCTTCGAAATTGTACGCAATGCCTTCCATAGCTGCCATTGATTGATCATCCGGTTCTAAAAATAACTTCTCTCTTAGCTTATGATTATTTACTCCAAGTACAAAAATATCGCGTAAATTTTCATCCAATCGTTTTCCAAATTTACATGATCTACTTAATTTTTTTAATCTAACAACGAAATCTTGGGCACTCTCGTGTTCAAATTGCTTTGCTGAGAAAAATTTTTCGCGTTCATGAAAAATCGATATGCTTTTAAAACAAAATTTATCTAAATGTTCCCACAATGCTTCTAATTTTACATCTGTTACCTTCTTAGTTACTACTAAATTTTGCAACAATGTAAAAGTATTTTCTGACAAAGTTGTTAAAAAAATTGCTTTTTTTTTGGTTTTCCCCATTTCTCATCATTAGCTACAAGATACTGCTCGAACCGAACCTTATAGACGTCCCATGCGTCACTCTCGTGGTCAAACGAAAGCGCTCTCCATTCCATGCTGCCCAACAACTACCTACAGACAAAGGAATCACAAAAGTACTTAACTTTGGCCCTGCCGCCTTGATTCTCCTCGCCTGCGTCTGCTGCTGGTCCACGCCTCCCTGGTGACTCCTTCCTCGGCCGCTTCTCTCGTCCAGAGCTCGCCCGTCCTCGGATGATCCTTCCGCCTTCCTCAGCCCGTCGCTCTGGTCCGCCGCTCTGCCTAAGCTTCTGGAAGTCTCCGCCTCCGTAGCTCGTCCGCGATGGAAGTGGCGATGTGGATCCTTACTATATCCACATCCAGTGACCCTCGACGCTCGTCTTCTTCCTCTTGAAATCTGCGATGTCGATGTCCGTCGATGTGACCGCCTTTCCATCTTACTGTGCGTCTTTTTTTTTCCTCTTGAAAACTTACGCCGCTGTGTCCCCTGCCGTATTGTATGCTGCTCCCGGTTCCGTAATATTTTTTTCAACATCTCCCGATCTTCGTAAAAAAATATTCCTTTTCGGCTGCGCCAGATGTAATACTCTTGTTTCGGGATGAGGAAGCTCCAAGTAAAGACTTTGTTCTCGTAAGTGTTTATTGGGTGACAATAACGGTTTAGACAACCGGTGTACAGTAAGATGCGGTCTGAATAACAATGGTAGTAAAAGAGAGAGCGACTCGACATTCACGCGCCTTTTTATACCTTCTCTCTCTCTGTCATGCAGTCTCTTTCTGGCGTCGCGACATACGTTCCTCAGATCTATTACAGTAAGTATTTGTGTAAAGTTTATGAGAGATTAATTCACTGTAATTATGAGTGGAAATCGATTCTGTGGTCTGACAAAAGACATTTTTAAATCTATTATATTTATTATTAATTCTTACTTTATACTGGGTATCTCATAGTTAGTATCAGAAACTTAACAGGTGGATTCCTGCCTTGATAATAAGTCGAAAATGTTCAAGAAACCATTACCTAATGTCAATAGTTATGGAGATATGCAAAATCAAAGTTTACATATTTTTTTCAATATTTCTGCATTATTTTTTGCAAAAAGTTGAACTAAATTTACAGCAACTTATATCAATTATGAAAACAAATTTTATGACCTCGTATTTACTTATAAATACGAGGTCATAAACGTCACGTTGCATGACGACCTCGTATTTATCTATAAATACGAGGTCGTCATGCAACGCAGCGACAGTGAATAAATGAAGTGCAAATATTGAACGGAATTCACCAAAAAGTGATATAGGCGATGGAAACATCATTAATTAGTGTAAATTAAGAAACAGTGCAATAATAAATGTGAAATATTCTGGAAAAATTTATTTACTATAAAATTAAGAACGACGCTTCGATGTAACTCATGTCCGACGAACTTTTGCGTAATTAATAAAAGGTTTAATTGTTTTAGTGTTTTCATTTGCGTCCCGCAGTCACGTCCCGTGATAATATTTTTTTGATAAATCTATCGCCTGTATTTTTTTCGCTTTTAACCCACACTTTGATTTATCTACTTCGACTGAGACATTTTTAGAACGTCTTCATAAATTATTGAAACCTTTGAAATAGATTAGGTACCTAACTACAGCAACACAAACCGAGTAAATTATTCATAATGGATATAGCTAAACAGATATTGCATGTGTATTTAATAATAGATATCTATCCAATGATATAATTAACTGTAGCTACATATGAAATCTTGGCAACTCAGAAGTAAAAGTAAGCCTTACTTGCATTCGTTATCGAACGAACCTTCTTTGTGATCGGGCGCGACGCTACGCGGAAAAAGGAACAGATTATCGTACACTATTGTAAGAATGATTACGTTATTTTAGTCACCGTAACTTCAAATTACCTGATTTTTCTGTCTACACGCAGAGCGTTTGTGAAATAAGTGTTCCGTGATTTGTTGTCTCTTTCAATGCAATATATGCTACATATGAAAGCCGGCTAGTATGGAAATAACGTGTCTATATTATAATACGTCAATGTATCTATCTATTTAAATATGTGATTTGACAATATTAAAAAAAATATTTTACTGAGTATTGACAATTTGAAGAAAGGCATACACAGAAAATATGTGATAATAGGGTTGTGGTCATCAATTCTATTTTAAATGTTAATTGCATAAATTTAACAATTTTTACTTCATTTATATTAACTCGTGTCGTCTGCTTGCTTGCTTGCTTGCCGGCTTGCCGTCAAATTGGAATCATTAGAAAAGTTTGATTACGGCGGCCCGATAGCGTCGCGGAATATTTTATAAATTTGAATTACTCCGTCGGTATGCATAATAGGTACTTCACTACGAATGTCGAAAATCTAAATAGACTGACAAATGTTTTTAGAATTTAATCTTCAAAGCACGAAGTGTCTCATCAAAGCTCAAAACATCTGACATTTTAGAAATATATTAAATTACTGTGAGTTTAGTGTTTTGTTATATGTTTTAATTCGTCTTTAATTGTTGTTATATTTTACAAAGAAAGAGAGTATAATAAAAACTTGTTTTTTATGGGTTACTTTTTTATTTAAACCTTACTCTTACTTAAAAGCATAGTCTGTTTAAAGAATTTTCAAACAATCGATCTCCGATTAACGGTTCAACCGCCTTTTCTGAAATTGGCGCCACTGGTAGTTTCCCGCGTTTTCCGGGAGCACGTGGACCAGTGTTGCCATAAATTACTTATGAGGTGGAAATGGCGGCAACGGGAGTGATGTTTATGGCGCCCGCCGCCAGAGGGGAGAGCACTGTCCGCAAACGAGAAAATATACAAGCCCCAACAAAAAAAAATGCTATTTCAAACATGTATCATATTTTCATAAGCCATCGTAATTGGGTTAGTTTATGAGGGTGTGATTGATTTTTGAATATTGTTTTGTTATTCATCAGAAATTTTAATGACACATTTATTCTTTCTAATACGAGAAAAAAACGAGAAAAAACTATGATGATCGTATTATTTTAAAAAAATTATCCTTGGCTTCGACGAGGTTACATAGTTTTAGACGTAACATATAACGTACTGCCATTGAAAAAAAAATCCATTTTAAAAAATAAAACATTACCAGTTGCGAAATCTGTGTATACTAACTTGTAAATGAGAAAAAATAACATCAGATGTCTCTATCAGAGGCCAGTAAAATGTATGAAATGTTCTTGATTCGAACTATATATAGAACTTTAAAAAATTTGTTAATGTGTGGATGTTCTAACGATGGAATTGGTGAACGTTGCATTGTGTAGAGTGATTACTTAAGCCAGCTCATACAGGTTTTAAGCCCTGAGCCATCGTATTAGAGACTTCCACCCACTTTTCTCATATATAAATGGCTTCGCTTCTGTGATAATTCTATAATTTATCTTTAATGAAAAAAAAAAAAATTAACTTGTATACGAGGTATCCGTTTCCATTTTGTTGTACATTGGTTTTCTTGACCAAGAAATTAATAATTAAATCAATAATAATAAATAATTAAACACAAAAATAGAATGTCACAAATTTTTCTACGCTGCGATAGGTCTGTTAAATTAAGTAATTGTATTAAATAATTTTAGTCAACATTATCGAATGGAATATGTAACATATAGCTAAAACACTTATTCTGTATTTTTTTCAATTTTGTAGAAATTAAATTTATAGGAAGGTGCCGTTATGGCACGAGATATTATGCTCCATTTCATCCAGATGCATCTCGCTCTAACTTCGCTCCATTCATGTAGATACTCTATTTAATTAATTTTTTTACAACTCAATTTAATTCCTTTATGAAAAACACAATTATTGGTTTCCAACTTTATGCAAAGATTGCATAAAGTTGGGAACGAATTAAATTCTGTTGGATTTGTTTAATGTAAGTAGCATTGCTGTTCTTAAAAAACAAGTGTGCAATCAGATATCAAGCTAGATCTCTATGACATTAATCATTTTATTTTATTTGCCTTACCTGTTTTATTTTTAAATATTTTCTCTTAAATTTCGTATTATGTAGGTACCTAATGATTTTTTTCTTCTACTATATGGATTGAGTATTACTTTATATTATTTTTTTTAACATTCATTTTAATTATAATTAAGTTAAAATATTTAATGCAATACTATTTTAGTAAATTCATAATTATTCAATGTAAAATCCCTAAGTTCGTATAAATGAATAATTATATAACGAGACGACAAAAAGGAAAGAAAATACAAAAATAATAAATTTGAATTCGAAAACACAAAAACACACTCAGTAGCCATAACAGAAATTAGTAAAAAAACTATTAAACATTGCACACCTTGACACAGGACGATCCTAGTGGGGGGATATTATCAATATTTCTGTTAAAGACTGCACAATAATATGCAGATATGTAACCTAATGAAATTAACAAAAAATTAATATAAGTATAAAAAAAATTCTCAGCTTTTCACGGTCCTTCAGAATCTTCTGATTAGTAGTTTTCTGAAATATTCTGCCGAGTATAATGTACAAATAAATGTTATATATGTTAAAGACAAAGTGTTAAATTTAGATAATGTGTATTTTAACTAGAATATGTATGCGCTAATTATGAATTAATGTATACCTACACTATCGAATGTTAATGTATACTCAGTACTAGTTAATATATATGTTACAAAGTTTAAATTTTGATACTATATACTATTATTATAGTGTATAGATCAAGTTCATGTGGAGAAAATGTCCGAGCATCACGCACCAAAGTCCCTGCTGAATTCAAGGCCAATAGGGCGAAGGAGCTTAGGAAGGCCGAAACTAAGATGGAGTGACAACTTCCTCAAAGACATCTCTGCTTGAGAGCTTCGAAACTGGAGAGAGCTGGCATTAGACCGAGATGAGTGGAGGAAAATTATTGAGGAGGCCAAGACCCACCAAGGGTTGAAGTGCCAAGAATGATGATTATGAGGTATAGATCAAGTATTGATAATGTATACATTAACTCATAGTTAGTGCAAACATATACATACTAGTTAATACATTATCGAAATGTAATACTTTGTTTTAAACATATACATGAGGGCATACCAAAAAATCAACAAATAAAATTAGAAGTAAATTTCTTGAAAATTAATATACCAATTATTGTTTGTAATTATAGTAATATTTAATGTAAATTCTGATATACAGTTTGACAGAATACCAAATAAAAATATGTAATAAAAATATTACACTCGTATTTTAAATACGGCCACACAAAAGGAATTGAAATATTTCCAACAGCGTGAATTCGTAAGACAGCATTCCATAAACCTGCGCACTTTTATACATCCGCCGTACGTCCTTATCTTCGTTCAATAAACATATTGAAGCAGTGGGTATCTTTTGAGGTAAAATAATGGCCACCCCCCAAAGCATATCGTGGCCAACCCCCGGCCGAGAGAGAGATGAGAGAGGGAGTCGTGGGGAAGCGGAGGGGGAGTCTGCGAATTAATTTGATGACAAGAGATTATGTGAAGTCGTGCGGACAGAATGTCCAATGAAACGATGATCAACTACCAACTACCCCCATTCCGTCTTCGAGTGCAGCATGCTCTTCTTTTATACCTTTTTCTCCAGAAACACGCGGTGCTCTTAAATAAATTGAGGTAGATTAATTCTTCCATAGTTCACAATAAAACTCCTTTTGTAGTCAGCAAACTGAATATAAAATATTAACAATGCTCCTATTAAAATAGTTGGTATATTAGTCACATGCAATTTATAGTAAAAATTAAACTAAAAATAATTAACAATATTTTTTATTATAATTTATAGAAATAAACTTTGTTTACACCACTTTACTATTGAAAAAATCCACATGTTTCAGAGCCCATGCCCCCTTCGTCAGGATACAAATGTATACTAATGTAATCTGAGGCTTGGATCGATATTTTTCGATATTCTCATCGAAAGATATCGATCATGTCGGAAGCCGCAGACAGCACAGCCCTATACCTTTTTTGGGAAAATATTCTGGAAGCATTCGCAAATATCTATAAAAAGAGGGAGAGACGCGATTTTTAACACTCTCCTCGTAGACCCCGTTCATCCAGTGTTTTAAAACTAGCCTTAAGTTTTTATTAAAAAGTATTGTTAAAAATCGGTGTATTCAAAAATTAAATAAATCTTGTAAGTATATTCCAAATTCTTCTTTTTATTCTCTGCTTCCCGAAATATATGTATATTCCAATATTTAGATACCCCAGTATTTAAATATTGTGGTGACCCCTTAAAAAAAAAATAAAGCCATAAAAAACAAAAAATACCAGAGAACAAAATATCATCCTCGCGCCGCCCCTACCACACTAACAACATCTAATTGAAAAATCGAAGTATAGATAATCAAAATATTAAAAAGTTATATATGGAAAATGAATAATAATAAAGTACCTACTTAACATGAAAATAAATTTAAATGATAACTATTTGTAAAAAGGATCTGGTTATTTATTATATTCAATTTACTATTAACACTTTTTCTTATTTCCAAATTTTTCTTATTATCAATCTGTTATTCTGTATAATTTGTAAACCTTTATTAATATCAAAAGAATGATCCATAGTACATTATCCATCTTTTGATATTAATAAGGGTTTACAAATATTACATACAAATTATACAGAATCACAGTTAAATATTTTAGAAATTTTGGAAATAAGAAAAGGTGTTAATAGTAAATTGAATATTAAAATATTAAAATAAAAATAAAAAAGTTGTGTAAACAAATTTTATTTCTATAAATTATAATTATAATGTCACCACAAAATAATTTTGCTGTGTTTGAAAAATAAAATATTTTTTCTATTTATGTATGTTCTGAAAACGCAATTACTGGATTATGTCTACATAGGGATAATTTTAAATTAAGATAAATTATAGAAGTCTCGCAGAGACGAAGCTGTTTATATAGAAAACATGTATGGAAGTCTTTATAGAGTGGCCCAGGGTTTATGACCTGTGCGAGCAGGCTTAAGTGATCACTCAACATAATGCTGTAGTATTTTTCAATTTAAAATTCCTCAGTATTTTTTTTTTACACACTTATTGTTTGTCATTGTGTTGTCACTACTAAAAGACTCTTGGAACTTGTAACACCAGAAATTTCCTTAATCCTAATCGAGTCGGGAGCCTATCGCTTAAACAACACTCTCCTATCCCATTTTCTTTTTTTGTTTATACTATCATTACTTTATATTATTATTCTTTATCTACTTGTCATATAGTCTTCCTAGTAATTGTACATTGTGCTTGACATGTATTTATTTACTTTATTTTTTGGAAAAGCCTTGAAGGCGCTAATAAATAATAATAATAATAAATCTCTAATCTCAATAGGACATTATTTTCACTCAAACATGTTTTTACAACTGTAGTAAAATTATGTTTAAATATTTTTTTAATGAGTCAAGGTCGTTATTACGGTCGTTAGACATACTTAACTGTAAATGGTTACGGAAATTTTATAAGAACCTTATGTTTTTCCGAGAAACGATTCTCGACGTTTCGTTGAATGCGTATTCAACGTCATCAGGAGGACGAGCTGTACCCGCGGAGGTGGACGTAAATTATACGCACTTTCTTGTGGAGTGTTCACTTCTTCTATTCAATTCAAACGAATTCAACAAAACGTCGAGAATCGTTTCTCGGAAAAACACACGGTTCGTATAAAATATCCGTAACCATTTACAGTTAAATTAATTTTTTTAATATTTAAATTTATTGATATAATTCAACACCTTCACGTACTTGGACGCCTCCGCAATCGGAATAATCGCAAATGCACAACCTCATTTGAATACGGTCCACCGCCGGCCATTCGATATTAAAGGCTTTAATCACCTAGCGCCATCTACGAGAGTGGCCATTTAACACTCGGAGGCAATTCGCTTGATTTGATTAAAGTGGACAACAGAGCGGTTTATGTCCAGGACCGAAATGAAGTTGGAAGCGTTTATCGTGCGCAAGTCGCTGTAACTGGACATGCGGATCACATCTGTTATGCCTATTGTTCTGGCGGGTCGTTTGCTGATGTAAGATAATCCTCGTATGCTAAGATTCTCAAACTCGTTCACTTTAAACGCGTCAAAGAATTAAATTTCGCGCATCATCTACATGTTCTTGTATATTTTGATTACTGCAGGGTAGATTAAAATGATTCAAAGCAACTGCACTTATATATAAAATATATAATTATCTATAATTGTACAACACCTTACATCGCCGACTCTAAAACTCGCAATCACGCCTCTCCTTATTGCCATTGTTGTGTTGTTACTACAAGCAATGCAGATTTTTACATAATGGCTCTTACGTATATTATCACGCACTCGTGTCAAGTGACAGTTGTTTAAAATGATCACAATACTTCCGAAGATTCCAGAACAGCCTAGCATAATCTACGGCTTACGATAAACATTGAGAAACATCTACAAAATCCTGGAAGCCACGAGGAAGTTATCGTAAACACTTGAAAGGCTCGCTATTAGCCAATTTAAATAGGACCGTGCGCAGGAGTAAGAGAGAGTAGTTTTTGGATGCGTTACCAAAGCGATACCAAAGCGAAGGCAATCGCGAGCTGCGGGCCAGATTAGCCAAACGAGCGGATTCGACAGAGATATTCTGGAAAGTTCTTACGTAGCGAAATAAACAGAAGCGAAATTAATAAGTGCGGAAATTGATGGAATATTCTAGTGAAAAGTGAATAGTGTTAAAGCGAATATAAGTGTCTATTTACCAGTGATTAATTTGCGAAACAGTTTAATTCAGTATTAGCGTTACATTTAATAGTGATAAGTGACTTAATACATTTGATTAATTAATTATTCAGTAATCAATAAATCCGTTATTAAATTCCAGCGTTTTCATTAATTCCTCCTGCAGTCACGACGCGTGACAATATAGTATGTATAACATTTTTTACTCTATTCTTTGGCAATTCTCCACAGCTTGCCGATCCGCTGCTAATACTACACACTACAATATATTTGTTCACCATCACATAACATTCCTCTTATCTCTCACATCCAAGTTCATGGGTGATTGAAAGCCGAAGACTTGAACATTATACATATTAGCATTTACCATTGCCCTGGAGTTAGGTCCGTCTTCCGCAGCTTGTGTTCAGATATTTCTTTTAATGTTTGCCTTTTGAAGGATGTTTTCCTACGTTCAGTGAGTCTTCAAACCATTTATTTATTAATTATGTGCTATCTGTGACAGGCGCATGTGCGAACGGGATTCGTGTAGTGATACCTATCAAGGGGGAAAGGTTTCCATATCCGCACGCTCTTCTTTGCTGGAGCCTGTCATTGAGATAACCAATAAACGAAAATAAAATAAAATAAATAAAAAATGTAAATTACTGTAAATACTTTTTATAATAAAAAATATATTCTAATTCGAGTTTTTTTTGTCACGGGTCACCTGCAAGTTATCCATCCAACCCGAAGTTGCGTCTTATATGGAGATAAGACGCATACGACTGGCACCGATACTGCAATAAAAGGTCCACCCAGACTACTACCGTCCGCTTAGTAATACAAGGCTGCTTAGTACTAACGATATTACCATGTGACCGATGTCCTGGGATAGCTGAGCTCCTTTGGTAGTCTGTTTCCAAGCATTCTGACTTCTGATGTTACTAGCTTCATCATTATTTTAGTTTCTGTTAGAACAATTTTCTCGTACAATTATGGAATCCGTCGAACAGTCTTCGATGACAGTTCATTTCTGATACATAGCGTCCCATTATTATTCATCATTAGGATTCGACCGGTAAGATTTTTTATTTATTTTTGCTATTACTGAAAAAAATGTTTATTTACAAAAAAATAATAAATGGCATATAACTTGTGTATATACTTATTATAAGTTCGCCAAATTAATTATGAAATATATTTCTTGGAAATATATTATAAGTATAACCACCAGACAATATAAGGTTACAAGCCTACAAAAACATTACTCAATACATAATACTTAATTCAATTCAGAGCAATACAGTTTTTTAATATAATATTTTTTCATTCTACCAAAAAAATGTATATAATTCCACATTAATGTAAAAACATTTAATTTATATATTTCAAATAAAATGATGGTGATTTTTTTAATTTTTACATTAAGCCATTTTGCTATGGTTCTATTCGAATATTTACAATATAACAACACTGTTTTATCATATATAGGTAAACCCACCCTTCTGATTAAAGATCCCTTTCAAAATACCCGATAAAGACGACAACAGATACCGTCATTAGAATATTAACTCATCGACGTATAATGCTACCCGCCGAGGGGCGACGTAACCCGAAGAGGCGCTCGGGGCAAAAGGGGACAAAGGGTAATTTGTGGTTCCAAAATAGCCATCGGTCAAATCCTCCTAATCTTAAGGGTTCAATAAGTTCCTGCTGAATTATTGCCAGATTTGCATAATGTTTTAAGTTAATACGTGTAACCTTAGGGGAGAATAGGGTGTTGCACTTTGACGAACTATCGTTGGAAATGGGTGACGGTATCATTCAAAAGTTTATCCGTATTTTAGGGTGGGTTATTAGGGTGATGAGGTGGACAGTTATGCAGAAAGATAATTTGTATTATAGGAAATGTTTACTTATCTGTGTATGGTTTATTGTGAGATGGACACAGGGCGACATCCAGCGATGGCGGCACAAATTACGTTGGTGAGAACATCAGCGGAACACAGCCGCTAGGGGTCAACTGGTGTGTGGATTGACTGACGCCACACGCCTACTAATCAGCCACATCTACGACTGAAATATCGTTTCACTTCAATCGAAAGTGCATTTCAAAGTGCTTGTTAGTCCGGTGGTTAAGACACTCGTCTAGTGAACCAGTGATTGGGGGTTCCAGTCTCATTCCAGGAGATCAGCAAATTAGTTCTATTTTCCTAGCACAAGCAATTGTCTGAGTTTGAAAATAATAAGAATATTTTTTCTATTTTAAAAAAAGTACATTTTATTTTGTTTTAATTATTGTAAACCTTTGTGTACCACAAGTAAATATACTGTTAATGTCTCATCACTGCCCATATTTATGTTTATGTTAATTTATATAGCGCCATTTTTGTGTAAGAGACGCTTCAAGGGCGCTTTACAGGTGCATTTACATTCCAAACTGTAAAACCAAGATGAATATTAAGATAATTCGGACACGAATGATTGGCCGACATCTGGAGGCGATTCACCGTTCTCGTTCACCCTTCTTATTCAACACTCATTTAATACTTCCGTAGGTCTTTTGCTAACGAGGTTCCGTAACACGTGGTAACACAGACCTATCGTTTATTTCAATCCCAACTAACCAATAATTTATATTTATAAACAATATTAAATATTGTTCACGTCTTATGGCGATATAAATTCATATATACGATCATTTTTCAATATCCAGAAACACAGATAAAACGGCAATAAACATTTTGTGATTTAACGACGTCACGTGGTGTGGTGCATTCCATTTTTGAAAATAATGACACGGGTAAAATATTTTGTGGGAGCTATAAATGTTGGCTGCTATAATATTTTATTTTGTATCGATTATATCGAATCACATAATACCAATGCCTGAGAGCGCACACATCGTACCTCCGTAATAAGTTCCAGCCCATTCTGAAAATAATAATATTTTTAACTAGGTGATTGTTATTCCAACACTCAAAAATATACTGAAGACGTAAAAATTACGACACTGTAATATTTTTATATTATCAGTGTATGCAAATACATCGTGTGAGGGATATAAAAAAAACATCAGTATCCAAAAATTATCAATTATTTTTAAAATGTTTTGAATGCATTCACTGAGGAGTACTAAGGTAGAATGTAATGATTTCGAGATAATATAGGAAATACAGCTATATTCCTTACAAAATCATATTTCCAAATTACTATTAAAATCAAAGGCAGCAATATACACTTCAACCAATCAACCTCTAAGGATGTGTCACACGACAAAATGGCCGATTCACATTAAATTGAGTGTTGATGTCGATTTTAGACTAAAATATCATAGCAAAGACAGCCATATCCAATTATGTATATTGCAAAAGGTGCATTTCCTCTATTTGGTAAAAGCAGCGTTATTACTTCAACCAATCAACCTCTAATGATGTGTCACACGACAAAATGGCCGCTTCACATTAAATTGAGTGTTGATGTCGATTTTAGACTAAAATATAATAGCGAAGACAGCCATATCCAATTATGTATATTGGAAAAGGTGCATTTCCTCTATTTGGTAAAAGCAGCGTTATTACTTCAACCAATCAACCTCTAATGATGTGTCACACGACAAAATGGCCGCTTCACATTAAATTGAGTGTTGATGTCGATTTTAGACTAAAATATAATAGCGAAGACAGCCATATCCAATTATGTATATTGCAAAAGGTGCATTTCCTCTATTTGGTAAAAGCAGCATTATAACTTCAACCAATCAACCTCTAAGAATGTGTTACGCGACGAAATGGCCGCTTCACATTAAATTAGGTGTTGATGTCGATTTTAGACTAAAATATCATAGCAAAGACAGCCGTATCCAATTATGTAATGTATCCAATAGCAAAGCAGCATTTCTTCTATTTGGCAAAAGCAGCATTTACATTTGCACTATTTGGTAGCACACACAGTAATACCCATATTTAAAAGCAAAATATTTTTTTACACACGTATTTAAAAGGAAAATTGAAGTGGCAATTGTTTTTAAATACTTATTTTATAAGATGTAGGTTTCAGAGATTCCGGAGATATTACCTTGAGTAATGACAGGTTTCATGTATTTATCTCTTCTCTTATAATAATTGAGGCGTTCCGTTCCAAATACCTTAATAATAAATAATTATTGTCTGATTATTAGTAATTGATAACCCTATAAAAAGAAGAAAAAACGCATATACCTGCCTACGTAAAAGCGATAGCCATTGTTGATGTGTTACAAAGTTTAGCATCAATAGCAGAATTCTCAACAACCCTTACTTCAAGCGCCTCGATAGTTGTATTGACCAAAACTATATTCAAGTCACAATCTTTATTGTGGATACAGAAGTAATTAAAAAGGGATCCATTTCAAATAATTGCATAAATTGCATTGAAAATCAGACTTCCCTACAAAACTTTACCGTTTATTTTACATTCGATTATTTTTCAAGATATTTTGCGTATCAGGCAATTAGCCTTAGTAAAATAATTTCTACAAGAACAAGACACCACAAATGTCACTACCCTAAATCACTTTCATTGATCAAGAAACCATATGCGACAATTTACTGCACCTAACACGAAAACTAAATTCGGTCAATGTCTCGCACCCTTTTTGAGTAATGGCATGGAATGAGGAATTAAATTTAACTAGCAGAAAAGCAATCGGCTTCGCCGATTGCTTACTGCTAGGCCCTGCGGGCGGCTATTGTGGCCGCTTCGCGGCCAGTGATGGCCGCTCCGCGGCCAGCGATGGCCGCTGCGCGGCCAATTGTGTTTGCTATGCAGCAAACACAATTGTTTACCTATGCCTACGTCAGCCGCTTCGCGGCCAGTTGTATCTGGCAAATTTCCATTTTTGCTACTGTGGTCGCCCCGCGGCAAATATTTTCCTTACTGTTACAAAATTAATAGAACTTGATAATCGGCCATATTCTAAAATAAGCAATATTTCTTTTTTGTTTCTTGACAGTTACTGTATAAGATTGTGATGCTGCCAACTTTTGAGTTTTTATGTTTGGCTGGTTTAAAAATAATGAATTCATCAACATTACGGAGTAAAAATCAGGTTTTATTGTCTATGGTAGCTGTCAGTGACAGACAAAATTTCGATGAAAAAATCAGGTTTTACTGTCTATGGTAGCGGTCAGTGACAGACAAAAAAATGAAACAATTATCGAATTTTTATTTGTATTTATTTTTATCGATAAAATTACAGCGTCTTATTTATTAATAAATTACATAGCATTTTAGTTGAATGATTATTGATTAATGAATGTATTTTAAAAATATGTATCATTTTGTAGTCCATTTCATGATTGTGAATACTGAATATTATTTATGTTAATCATATTCAGGTAGGGATTAAGGGAAAGATGAGGTGGAGTACCGCCAAAGGGGCTGGTTACCGCAATCTTGGGACAGGAAAAGTCTATGGAAAACCCTCCTCCTTTATCCGGGCTTGGGACCGGCACCGGCATTCGATTAGAGGCGTTCATCTAGCTCCGGTGGCAGAGTTACTAAAATTACATATATACACCCTGGAAAAGAAAAATATTAGTAAAATGATGCATGTTATACAGGGTGTACCAGAGCTAGCAGCAGAAACTTGGCCGGTAGATTCCTGACTATTTGATATTACATATCTCCATAACTATTGATATTAGGTGGTCATGGTTGCTTGAACATTTTAGATTCATAACATAGTTAGGAATCTACCTGCCAAGTTTTTGCTGCTAGCTCTGGTATAACCTGTATATATGTAGGTACATATTTACACCATAATGTTATTCAAAGCATAATATGAAGGAATTAGGGTAATGTAAATAAAAAAATAGAGAAAATTTAAATTAATTAACTTAAAATCTCAGTGAATACAATATTTTCTGTATAACAACCATTTGGAATTAATCCTTGTTTCAAACCTTCAACAATTTGAATTTGTAACGAAGATTGTGAACGGACTCTGGAGCAACCCACGTATAGCTGTCCATGAGTAAATACAGGCTCAGGCAACAGAAGACCAACTCGTTCAAATGTCTGTCCTTGAGATTTGTTTATAGACATAGCATACGCCAACTTCACGGGAAACTGTTTTCTACACATATTAAAAGGAATCGTCACATCTGATATAGTGTTTAAACAAATTCGAGGTATGAAATGTAGTGTACCCTGCTTTTCACCGGTAATTATTTCTGCTTGAATTAAATTGCTACTAATGTTTCTTACAACCATTCTTGTTCCGTTACATAAACCATCCCCAATAGATAAGTTTCTAAGAAGAATCACAATTGCCCCAATTTTTAAATTCAAAGTATGCGGGGGGAAGCCGTTAGGGTTTATGCTATTTAAAAATTCAACAGGAAAATTAACCTGTTCATTTACATCTAATATACCATCATCTTTAATAATACTATCCACAGAATAAAATGTAAAGATTGGACCTTCCAAACGCCCGAGTACATCTTCGTTAACCAATCGAGCATGTTCATTCTTTGGACACAGTATCGCTCGTTTACTCATTAGGGGAACATCCGCAATAGAATGTACTTCATTATATATGCTTTGAACAACATTTTGACTTACACTTTCATTTGGAATAAGCACTGATGACGCGTACTTTCCTTCCACAGGAGGCAGCTTTCCATCGCCTAAATCTAAAAGCCACTGTGTAAATAAATTTTCACCTTCTAAAGCGCGGACATTAGTTTTCAAATTGAAAATAGTAAAATTTTTCCAATGTTGGCTGTTTTTAATAGATGTCGCTACTAACTGACCGCGAGAAGCCCTTCGAGAAACTGGTAGAATTTGTCGAAAGTCACCGCCCAAAATGATTACTTTATTGCCAAAAATATCATTATTACCCATTATATCGCGCAAAGTACGTTCAATTATATCTAAAGCTATAACTGGCGCCATCGGTGCTTCATCCCAGATGATAACATCAGCTGCACTTATAATTTCACGGTTCTTGGATGTCACTCTGCATGTTGTGTTATTCTGTAAATCAAGAGGTAAATTAAAAGCCGTGTGACATGTACGTCCACCTGGTAATAAAATTGCCGCTATTCCTGTCCAAGCAACAGATAAAACTTTCTTAGATTTTCCTCTTAAAGTATGTATAATAGTCTTATAAAGGAAAGTTTTACCTGTGCCACCAGGACCATCAATAAAGAAACATTTTTTTGTTTCAGGTACATCTGAAAAAATTTTACTTAAAATACTGTCGAAAGCACAACGTTGTTCTCGATTGAGTTTTCCAGCCATCTCTAACCCTAAAGAACTTTCTAATGCTAAATTAATATCAACCACTTCATGAGAAGTATTGCTGTAATCTGGTTCCGGCAAACCCTGTGATGTGCAAGAAGAATTTTCATTTATTAATGCCTTTTGAATATACAAAAGAGAACAATTTTGTGCAATTTCTGCAGTAGCACCTTGATGAATAAAGTCTTCTGACATCAAATCCTTGAAATCGTTCCACAGCTGCAACGGATCTGGTGGGAGGCAATGAATCATTGACAAATAGGTCACGAAGAGCTTTGGGCATCATATACGTTGAAGCTTCAGCCATGCAACGCTGCCATTCTCCAATATCATCAATGAGTCCTAATTCTCGTGCTGCATCACGAAATGTAGGAAGTAGACAACCATTAACAGTCCGTAAAGATTCAAAGGACGTAGCGCCAGTCACCTGTAAAAGAATAAGCCTTAAATGGTATAATTCTACATTTCTAGGAGAAACGGGGGACATGCGACCAATAATCTTGTCCCCGCCACGTTGCCTCTTCTTCCACTGCTTATTGCTGGAAAAAACATAGAAATTAGGTAAATCCTGATACTTAATATTACATGCCTCATTATCTTGTTGGTTAAGTTTAAACCATGCAGTTAATGTTGTATTATTTGAGGCCGCTGCCCGAAGAGCTTCTTCTTCGCGTCCTTCTGAAAAATAAATTTGCTGTCCATTTGGTAAATGCACTGAAAGAAGCATAACAGAATGTGAATGATCATATATGGGGTTTTCCATGATTCGCCATGCAGCCTCCGGTGCACTAACATTTCGACAATTGATAAATTGACTTATTTCGTCATACTCCACAGTTTCATTTGATTGTAAATTTTCAGGATTTTGGTGAATTTGAATTCGAGCACAATCGAAACCTTTAGATATATATTTATGAATATATTTAACACTCAAAATGGAAGAACAAATTTCAACGTTGATGTGCGCATTATATTTTTGACTGAGGTACGGGTTATATGGTACAACAAATCGATTATCGATACGTTTTCCACGAACAACATGATTACCTGCAAAATTATCTCGTCTTCTGTATTCTGGATAACCTGCAAAATTGTTATTAGTGTCATCTCTGAATAATTTTGGAAATTTTTTAGAACACTTACCGTCTACCATGCATACAGAATTAGGATTGAGAACGCCACACGTCCATGAATATTATGTCTCAAAATAATATCATACAATCTTTGATTACTTCGGTCAGGTAATTCGGCAGACACAACATTGTCAACATCTGAAGTTGTACGTATTTTATCCTGTTTGCAAAGCGTGAACACTCCGTGAAGATGAGGGAGACCTCTTTTTTGTTCTTCGATTACGTACACCCAAGATATTATTTTGCCAAAGATGTGCCTTTCTGTCATATCATAAATTCTTCAACTTTTAACTGGAAAACGCGAGCTACCAAATCAGGTCTATCGGATGCTGTTTGATTTGACATTAATTCATTTTGAATTTCCATCCACTTCGGATTACAGGTAAAAGTTATGAACAAATCAGGGCGACCGAATTTCCTCACCATTGCCATAGAATCTTGGTAAAGTTTGTTCATATGGCGTAGCCCTCCAACAAAGGTCGATGGAAGAATAATTATATTACCTGGTCGTGCTCCTCTTTCCGTCGCCATATTCCTGATATAGTCTTGCAATCCTTGATAACATTCAACTCTCAAATGTCGTTGATTTGTTCGAATGTAATTCAAACGACTTGATTCACATACAATATATGCATGAATTAAATATTGCTGAAAAAGTTTACCTGCATAATGCACTGAATTAAAAATGTTTCTTCGTACAGCTATCCTACTTGCGTAAAACTGCATAGGTGTAACTGACTGACGTCGGTTTGTTTGAAAATCTGGATGATGTTCAATACCTAGAGTCCAACCAAATTCACCTGATGGAAATAACAATGGAAAAACCATCGGATCTAAATGTTTTGATAACATATTAATACGCTGCAGACCTCCTACATTCTTAGGGTGACAGCAACATCTACGTTTGATGGTAACCTACCTTCGTGATCTGCTACATACACAATGGCGACTTCGTTATTATTAGATGGAGCATTATACCTTCTTTGGTCATCTAATGAAGAACGCGTAAAGAGTAGTTGAATATTCCGCATCTGGCCCCCGTGCTCTGCAACTCTAGATTCTTCTTCCTCAACCGCTTCTTTCAACCTTTTGTATTGGAGAGCATATGGACTTACACGACGGATGACATTATCAATAGTTTCCATTATAATTTGTTGACATCTAAGGTTAGACGGATGGCTCATACGTACCCTGACTGCTTCATCCGCATCGTAAACATATAGTTGCGCATATGCCGGCACCTCTCCATCACTCTGCAAACTTCTAGACGTTCTATGATATACTTCACCTGAAATTTTTAATCAATACGGGCCTACACCTGGTATGTCAGTTATTTGCGCTCCGAAAGATGCAAATGCATTAGCACAGTTATACTGACGAATAAATTCCTTAAAATTTTTAGACTCATTACTGTTTTCTAGAAATAATCTCCGCAATTCTTCTGGATATTCCGGCAGTACTTGCGGGGATATTTTTCCATTGTGGCAACAGCAATGGAGTAACTTACCCTTTTCAGCACCAAAATGAACCGCCTTGCAATGTTCTACAGTACACTGCTTCTCCATGGAACCTAAATAATGCTGATCTGCAAGTGAATTAAAATTGTTAATGGCACATTTAAAATAAGAAGATGTCGCATTTCTTCCTTCAGCATACACTCTTTGCCTAGCATTTCTTCTTTCGCGTTCCGCTTCTGTCATGTTTGATATTCTACGAATAGCATTCCTTCTTTCACGTTCCTCTTCTGTTATGTTTGACACTCTACGTCTGGCATTGTTACGTTCACGCTGGTCTTCATTCATATTGTGAACTCGAATCGCATTCTGCCTTTCGCGTTCATCTTGAGTCATATTATCAATCCTTCGTCTCGCATTCTGCCTGTCGCGTTCATCTTGAGTCATATTCCTTTGTCTCGCATTCTGACTCTCTCGTTCTTCTTGAGTCATATTTTCAATTCTTCGTCTTGCAATCCTCCAGTCATTTCCACAAAGCTCCTCCATCAAATTGCCGGTTTGTGATGTTGAGTCTTCCATTGGAATTCTGAAAAATAATATATTTATGTATAAATACGGGGAAAATGACACATTTCGCGTCACGCACTGTGCTACTTTTGAGGTTATAAAATAAATATGAAGCGTAATAAATGTTCATGTTCAAATGAACGTATTATTGAAGCGAGTTTAATGCAAAAACAATAAAAATGACACATTTCGCGTCACGCGCTGTGCTACTTTTGAGGTTATATGAGAGACGTATGATTTTGAATGTAGGGTTAAGATCACTTCGCAGTTTAAAAAAAATATATAAAGCGTTTAAAAATAAAGCATAAAATAAATGTTTTGAACGTTTATTGAAGCAAGATTAATGCAAAAACCACGCAAAAACAATAAAAAGAAAAGAGAAATGCGTAAACATGTACTTACCGTCAATGTCATAAAGCGGTATGGCCAGCACAAAAATCCGTTGACTGCAATTACGTCGACTGTTTTGAATACACAGATTCCACGAAAATATTTTAAAAAATCTATAAATTCCGATATTTTAATTTTCGATAATTTGGATTTGGATGTTTTTTGATATCAGTTTGTTCGTATTCCTATATATTTTAATCTTTTTAATGTACTCTAAAATGTTTTTTTTTAAACTGGCAACAGAAAT